>JAUESR010000196.1:13477500-13730000 GCA_030914345.1 Drosophila koepferae | reverse complement strand
TTTTTTTATTTATTTTTTATTTTTTTTTTTTTTTCATTTATATAGAAAATATACAAAAAGAGTTATAGATTTATCTTTACACTCATTAGTCAGTGTATCGCATTGTATTTGCTTTTTGTATTGATAAGGCTATCAGTTTCGTCTGGCGGTCAAAGTTTTTACCTGGCCATATGCGTTGTCACACCTGTTCCTAAATGGTATGTATGTACATAAATTACCAATAATAATTTCATTTGACAATTCAGATGCATATGCAGATGTTCTTATATAGTAATATATATGATTATCTTACCTATTTTTTCTGGCAAAGTTTTCGAGTTTTCGAACCAATGCAACAGTTCTTTTAGCTTGGCATCCACTTGCTCAGGGCTTACAGCTGTTTTGATTGGCATCATCTTCTAGCTGCTTTTGTTGTTGTTGTAAACGTTTGAAGCTGCACCCGGGCACTCCGCAAAACGATCTACTTCGATTTAGCCGCGCAACTGTGCCGAATATCGCGCCGTTCAATTGATAAAGCCCGGCAAAAGCTTATTTGTCTAACAAGCAAGCAAACACACCACACACACACACACACACGCACCCACTCGCATACACACTGTTGTTGCATGCATTCAATTGAAATATTTGCTGCTATCTCGCTCACTCGCTCGCTCACACTTGTTGCTGATTGCGTGCATTACAAAATGGGGGTGCGTTAGGGCAAGAGAGGCCAAGCGAAGCTAAGCATTAAACTAGGCGCTCTCTCTCTCTCTCTCTTGCGCTCTCGCTCTCATTTTGTTATTCTTCCTCGTTTGCTTCGTCGGTGTTTGACTCGTTTGAGCTTTAGTAAAAGCTTCGACGTCATGAATGTTGTTGTAAGTAAACAAGTTAAGCTCTTTTTATTGACCTTTAACGCTTGCGCTGCACTGCCAGCCATAAATATGTTAATACGTCAAATTACTTGACCTGTTTGCTATACCCTGTAGCAAATGTGGCTGGCAATGGGATTGTATGTTAAATATATGAATATTAGAAAATTTGATTAATATTTTATAATAAATAATACAATTCAAAATTCAAAATATACCTCATTTATATATCAATATATATTTTGTGAGCTATATTTTGTAAAATAAAAATAAGTAATAATAAAAGTCATATAAATTATAAAATTAATTGAAATAAATTTTGAACTTAAAGTTTGCCGTTGATAGACATTTCTCGCCCACTGTTCGATTGAAGAGCCAATTAGAGCGCAGATCAATGTGAATAAACTCTTTATTGATTTTGTACACACATAAATAAGTTGTCACATTATTTATTCATAAATTGTTTAAACTTAGACATTTGGCATGTGCTTAACATTTTTTTCTTCTCATTTTTCCATTTTATATTTATTATAATTTATTTATTTTTTTTTTTATATATTTTTAAACTGTTCTTTTAAGGTGTTTCTTTGGTTAACTCTAGTTTAATTAGTGTTTTTTTTTCCATTTATTTATCACTGCGTTTTTTTTGTTTTTTTTTTTTTTTTCATTTATTTTAACTCGTGTATATTATCTAGGTATTGCCTAGAAAAAAAAAGAATCAAATTCTATAGAGTTCAATCTTGAATACTTTCTTTAACCACATACATTCCTGATCCGTTAGCTGTCCATATAAAGTCTCAATTACAAAAATCTATTTGTTTATATCTTTTTTTTTTTCATAAAATTGTTTTTTTTTTCTCTTTTGTTCTGCGTAAAATGTTAACATTGTTCTTAGATCTTAGGATTTCACCTGTGCTATCCTAGCGATTGTACATATATTATATAACTTCTTATAGACTTTTTTTTGTAATATTTTTTTTATTGGATAGTTTTTGGAAAAAGATGGGAATAAATAGAAAGTTTGTTCAACATCTCACCGCTCTTTCTCTCTCTCTCTCTCTCTCTCTCTCTCTCTCTCTCTCTCTCTCTCTCTCTGTCTCTCTCTCTCTCTCTCTCTCTCTCTCTCTCTCTCTCTTTCCCTCAGCTCGCGTCAATTGACCAATTGGACTAAATCTCATCTCATATAGACAAACATATATATCTTCTGATATATGTATATATATATATATATATAGATCTTTAAAGTACATCGAGAACAACATTATGGAGACACGATTCAAACATCCAAATATATTCTAGAAACTAACAAATTTTCTATCCAAGTTCACAGCAATTCAGAGCTAATAGTTTAGAACCTGTTCTACGATTCGTCTTCGATTTCATTGTGAGATTTTTGTCAAATTAAAAAGAAAATCTAAGTTTGAAAATCAAACTCAATTCAAATTTTCCTCATATAGCGCTGCTCTCATATGATCTGCCTTCACTTGAAATCATTTCATTTCCATATATGTATATCGAATATACTGAATGGAGTTATATTTTTCTGATGTTAGACTTCTTATATATAGCCATATTGAATTGGATCAATCGAAAACGAAATGCAGAACACGATTTCTAGATTTCATTTTAGTTTTGTTTTTTTTGTCGTTTAGAAATATGCTTTTTGGTTAGATTTAGACGTTGTTATACATACATCGAGGAATACAGTTAATATGTGTATATACTTAGTTTTGATGGCACAAAAGAGTCACTTAATAATATCCATTATAATTCTTGAAGCTAAGCCTAAGTATTATCCATGGGAAACAGACAGAGAAGAACGCTTCTAATATGCTAAATAGATCAACTACGATACGTTAGGCTCCTGGACTGCGTGGCTTAGTCCAAATTTCGTGGTATAGATTTGGAACAACATTGTTGGCACTGGCATATGTTTCAATTAGATTAGTACATATTACTAAATATATGTATATATATATATGTGTGTATATGTATGCATGTGTGTATAGGATATATGTGTATGTATATAGTATAGTATATTGATATATAGACAGTGTATGGACTTGGACTAAGAGAACGACTGAGAAACTTTGATAAACTCTCTTTCGTCTTAATTCTCTCTCTCTCTCTCTCTCACTCTCTCTATATCTTCTCTTCCTCTCTATCTCTCCATTTCTCTCTTTCTATCTCTCTCGTACTTTTGCGTTTTCTGTGATTTTTCTTTCACTTTCTCCCTCCCTTTGCATCTATATCTTCCTTTCTCTCTCTCTCTCTCTCTCTCTCTCTCTCTTTCACTATCTCTTCTCCCGCTTTCCATCTCTGTCCTTTCTCTCTCTGCCACTCTATCTCTGTCTTGTATGAATACTGTTGGATTAACCGAACTGGAATATGTCTTGACTCCGTTTTGGATGGGGCATTTTAGCTGCTGATCCTCTGGATCAGTCAGTCAGTCAGCCTGCGATACGCCGCCTCCATGGTCACATGGTTACATGGTGTGCGTGCGTGCCACAGTGCCCCGGCTCCGGGACTAGCTGAAGTAGCTGCGTCATAAGCTGATCAACGTCGCCTTCCGCTGCGCCTCCAAGCGTATCTCCAGCATCGCATATGGCGGCACACTGATCACGAGCAGGACGACGAGCGCGATGATCTTCACCGATTCGCAGAGGAAGCCGTGCGCCGCAAACGTGATGGCCAAGCCGAGGAAACGCATCGATTGCAACGGTGCTGTCACATCCGTCACATGATCGTGCTGGACATGATTGAGGGTGACCAGCGAGAGGAGCAGCGTCTCCCACATGCCATTGCAGGCGCCCCACGAGGCAGCTATCACATAGAAGAGAGCGCTGTCATCGCTCGAGGGCTTCCAGCTGGACAGCGCCAGCAGCAGGCATGAGTGGAAGAAGAAGCCAGCCACTGTGGGATTAGAGAAAAGTATTAGGCATAGGATTAGGATTACGATGCACACATCGATTACTACTCACATATGACCACGATGCGTTTGGTGTGCCGGAGCAACATGCTCAGCGTGCAGGAGACAATCAGCTGCATTATGCCCATGCCAATGAGGGCGCCCGGTATCATGTTGATGCCCAGAGAGCAGGAGACAAAGGCGCGCAGGAAGTCGCCCAGCATGTAGCCCTGTTCGGTGCCCACGAAATAGGCCAACGGTCCGGCAAAAAGCAACGTGTCCGTGACATCCTTATGCGAACGTTCTGGCCTATTGGCTGCCACCATAATCTGGCGTCCCTGCAGCAGGGACAACAGCAGCGCCATGAGCGAGAGCACCACATAGAGCCAGAGTAGCGCCTGCCCGCCAGCACGGGAGCCGCTCTCAATGAAGCCAGCGTAGATGGCGCCCGTGTCATTGGCAGCAAACCAGCTGATCTCCAACTGCAGCGGACACATGTCGGCGCCACAGATGCGTTCGCCGTGCTCGTTCCGGTTGTAGAAGTCCTCTGGCTGGGGCCAGTTGGTGGCGGGCAGGAGGCTGCCATTGCTGTTGGCCTCGGCGCTGCCCGACGAGCAGCTCCAGTCGTTCGCATTGCAGGCGAGCAGCACCGACGCCAGGAGGGCGCCAATGATCAGGCCAACATCCTGGGCAGCGCGCAGCCAACGAGCCAGCCGACGCACCTTCTGATCCCGATTGCAGAACATCTTGTGCTCCTCCAGCAGCGCATCCGAAGCACACTCCTGCTCATGGGAGCAGCTCAGCTTGCCGCCATAATGGACAATCAACGCCGCCTTGCAGCTGTTGGCGGCGCTCAGCATGAAGCCCAGCAGCAAGTAAGCCGGCAGCAGCGTATAGATGGAGGCATACAGGTGCGACAGCAGGAACAGGGTCACCGCCAAGCAGTTCCCGGCCAGCAGCGGGGTGTAGCCAAATCTTCGGATGAGCCTTATGCCCGGCACACTCATGCAGGCAGCGACCAGAAAGAGCGCCGCCAGCAGCAGCGAACCAATGTTTGGGCCAATGGGCAGCCATTGCTCACGATGGTGCCAGACGGAGCTGGAGCCCTGTAAGGCCATCACCGGCAGCAGCACGGCGCTCATCAGGCCGTGGGCAATGCTGAGGCAGGTGAACTGACGCCACACCCTCTGGCGCACGTGGGCGGGCACCTTGTGCCTGCAATTGCGATTGTTCAAGGTGATCAGGCGGCGTATCGAGGTGGCCCCAATGGAGCTATTGATCGATTCGCGACGTCGCGATGCCGCCAATGCAGCCTGCACCTGGTACGAGGAGACGGGATTGATGCGATGCGAACGTGTCGAAATCGGCGAAGGTGAATAGGCAGTCAGATGCTGTGGATGGAACATAGAATACATACACATCAGTATATATAGATATACTATAGTTAGAGCAGCATTTTAGTTACAAGTGCCCGACTAGCACATACCCATTAGTCAGCCTCGTACAGACAGCTGAAGCTAGTCTTATCCATGAATAGGGTAAATGGAATCTTACTAATAAATAACTTTTTCTCTAGATTATTTAATGATACCGACTAGATAGATACCCCTTACTTAAAACAGAATATTCCATGCAAATCGATAGCTGGAAAGGCAAAAGATGTCCATGAAAATCTCTAAGCCGGGGTATCAGCTAGTCCATCAGATTTACTTGAACTGCAAAGCTTCAAAGACTGCGTCTGCTCCTCGCTTAAGCGAAGCTTATTGTCAGGCCAGCCCATTGTAATCGGTAGATTTTTCTTTTGACAGTTGACTTTTGCCCGTTTGTGACCGCGAGCAACAAGCTCAGCTGGATTTTCAATGGGTGTGAATGGGCGGGGGATGAGTAGGCAGAGGCGGAGGAGGAGGACGAATTTCAATGAGTGCGAGTGGGCGTCAGATGGACAGGAAGGAGAGGCAGGCAGAAGTAGAATGGGAAGGGGGCTAGTAGAAGGTCGTTTGGTAATTCAAATTAAAATCTCTATCTGCGGGATCTGCGCAGTGGCCAGTATCGTGCGTCTTTGTTTTCGTTTAATTACTTATTTGTGCTTGTGGAGGCGTTAATCCAGTTCTCCGCTGCCCTGACACTTGACCCGGCCACCCGGCTACCAGACAACCAGACAACCAAGCAACCAGGCCTTTGATGGCCTGGCCGCATTCAGCCAAATTGAAGCTGATGTTGATAGTGAAGTCAAAGACTATAAATATGTAAATGACAAGTTGCAGCACACAGCCTCATCAGACACTATTAACCAACCCATACCAACCAATCAACCACCCACAAACCCACAAACTCACCTCCATCATCTGCTCGTCCCAGACATTTTGCGGACCGCCCGAGCTGCGTGTCCGAGTGCGCAGCACGCGATGCCGCGTGGTCAACGAATGTCGATGCTGATGATGCGGATGTGGATGCGGATGCGGATGTGGATGCGGATGCTGGTGCGGATGCATGTGCTGATGATACGAATGCGGATATTTCTTGCTGCTCATCAGATTGCTGGCCAAGCCCAGTATGGCAAAGCCGCTCAGCGTTGTTGTTGTTGTTGCTGTTGCAGTTGCCGTTGTGGATGCTGCAGTTGCTGATGATGTTGTTGTCTCTGTTGTTGATGTTGTTGTCTCTGATGTCGCTGCTCCTGCTGCACTTGTTGCTGTGCCAGCTATGCCATTGCCCAGCTCTATGTGGCCATTGCCATAACCGTTGGCCGTTGCGCCAAGACTCAGCGAACCGCCGCCGCCGCCGCCACCGCCACCGCCGCTAATGCCGCCAATGCCCAGGCCAGCCATAATGTAAGCATTATACGAGGATTGCTACAGAGAGAAAGAAATCACAAATATATCATGATTGCAGAGACCCTAAACGGACAATTAAAGTGCCTCGCCAATTGGTTAACATCAATCCAATTGGCATACATGCAATCCAATTGGAATTAGTGATTTCACATATTGATAGCTTAACTATCGTGTATCGCACTCACCTTACGTTGCTGTGCAAATACCGATAAGCGTTCGCACTCACGACTTGTGTCCCTTGCACGCTGCTCCAACAACAGTTCGTATTCTCGGCGTTTTTCTCTCTTACGTTCCGCCTCTTCCAGTTCATGCAAATTCGGTAAGCTGCCCATTTTGAATTTTCAGTTTTTTAATTTTTGGCTTTTAGCTAATTTTCGAGCTCTTTTCAGAAATTTAAATGCAAATTTGTTGTTTGTGTGGGTGCATGTGAATGTTTAAATATGTGTGTGTGTGACAGGCAACGGAACTACGATAAACGCAAGATGCGGCAACTGTTAAGTTCGTCTTCTTCTGGCTGTTGTAGCTGCTGTTGTTCCTTGTTGTTTGCTGTGCATGCCGGAAACGGAAATGGAAACCGAAGAGCGGACATGTTTTCACTTGTTATTTTCCTCCAGTAAATATGTGAGTGTGCGTAATTAATTCATAGAGTATTTGATTTTCAATTGTCAACCGTTTCGTTTGTCCTTGCGCTCAAACGCAGCCTCGCTGTGGCCATCGCTGCCGCCGTTAACGTTGCGAACCGTTATATGCATATACATATGTATACGTATAGAGTGTGAGTGTGAGTGCGAGAGCACTACAGTATGAGTGTGAGTGTATTAGTGTTTGTTTGTGAATTAGTGGTCGCACTACATTGGCGAGTTCATTGTCCGCAGCTCGCTGCCAACAGCAGCAGCGCAGTCGTCGTCGAGCTGTTAATGCAAAAGCCGCTGCAGCTGTTGTTATTATTATTGTTGTAGTTTTTGATATGCTCTATTTACTATGTATTTATCGATATTTGGTTTGCTCGTCTTTGCCTGTTGAGATGCTAGAAATAGATAAACATTAGTAAAAAAAACGAGCAAAAGCAAATGAATAACTGTCAAATCACAAGCATATGTATGTATGTATGTATGCACATTACTAGATTATTCAGCAATTTGTGTGCATATGCAGGTATTTTTGCTATTTGCACTGATGTGGGCCAATGCCATGCACACATACGCAAATCATCAGGTGTGTCCATTCGATACACACATACACACACACACACACACACGCGCGGACAGGCAGAACGCAAAAAGCTGAATAGCTATGCTTGTGTGTGTGCTTTGGTCGGCTTGCGTCTGTTTAACTATGCATGTGTGTGTGTGGGTGTGTAGGGTATGAGCATTGAGCTGTGCATACGATATGTACCGTTATTGCAGCAAAGTTAAGAAGTCGAGCGATTTGACAACACTATTAATATGCATTAATTTTAGCTGCTGTTGCTGTTGCTGCTGTCAAGCGCAATTTAAATATTGACGACCTTCGGGGACATGAAGCTGCCTTCAAGGCTACAGCTCAAGTGTAATTAAACGATTTACACGCCCAAAGCAAACCATCGCCATGCCTGTTAGCCGGAAAGGCGGCGACTCTTCATAAATATGCAATGCTAAATAGAAAATGTAACATTTAAGCAATGCAAAACATGCACACACACACACAGACACAAAAAGAGAGAGAGAGAGAGAGAGAGGCAGGCACACAGACAGACAGAGCGCTGTACGCGTTGCTCTGCATATTTACATACAAATGTACATACACGCACACATACATACCCACATATGTGTGCATATATTACTATACAAGTGTGTGGTGTGTGTGTATGCGTATAGAAGGCTTGCATTCAATGTTTATTTGTTTTGCCGTTATCTTCGTCTGTGACTTTGAATTGATTTTTGGTTTTTGGTTTTTGGCTTTTGGTTTCCACTTGGCTTAAACGCTGTTGCACTTGTCAAGACGCTTACCTTGTTAATTTGTTTATAGCACAAATACAAACAAACAAACACACAGACACCCGGACGAACACACACTCGCACGTAGGCACACACTGAAGAAAAATGAACACTATTTAGCTGCCTAATCGAAGGGCCGTTCCCGTTTTCTTTTTTTTTTATATTTTATTTTTTTACTCTCTGTCTCGGTTGGCACTGTTTCTGGCTTTGCTTTTTGGCTAGTCGCTGTTGACAAGGCTCTCTCTCTAACTCGGCCACACGCAAACTCCTCTAATAGCGCACTGAACCAAAAGCCAAAGCCAAAACCTACTGCTGCTGCTGCTGCTTCGGCTGCTGCTGCTTCTGCTGCTTCTGCTGCTGCGGCTGCTGCGGCTGCTTCGGCTGCTTCGGTTCCTGCTGCGGCTGCTGCTTCTGCTTCTGCTGCTGCTGCTGTCATCTCGCCATTGTTGAAAATGTCCCTTGCTAGCAGCAGCTGACATGCGCACTGATTGATGTTGATGCCATGCCCATGTAAATGCGAACCCCCATTGCCAGCATCTGCCTCCCACTGCTCCCCTACACGCAACTCCCCCCCCTCCCCTCCCCCTCCGAACCACCCGCCATTCGACTAACCCTCCTCTGCATGTCCTTCAATAGCCTGTGGCTGGCTACGTTAAGCAGCTGCGTGCTTGCGGCTTCAGACCAAAATAACAAACAAATTAGATTCCACTTAAAATCAAGAATCTTCCCAGACCCAAGTACAGTCATTATAAAAATGAGAATCCAGTTAAGAATAGAAAAACACTAATTTCTATTTAGTTTTTAAAGAGTTAGCTAACCTGCTTTTTAGTAAATTATAAATTTAACATAGTTAATGTCTTGCACCCAATCAGCTAATTAAGAAGCAATCATAAGCTAACCTATTTGGGTGTTACACGTATAAATTTCCACTCAACTTGCTAAGTTTTCAGTTTTTCTTTAAATTTAATTAAAATTGAATCATTTATATTTCGTATACATTTATATACATATTTATTTATACGTTTATATTTATTTGTTTATTTGGTAGTATAAAAAAAAAATATTTTAAATTTAAATTTATTTATTTAAATATTTGTTTCTTTATTATTAATTGATTTAACAAACAATCATTTAGATTTTATTTACAAATTTGTGTATTTAAATATTGTTCAATTATTTTTCAAATTGTTTATGTTATTAATTTAATTATAAAATTTATTTATTTATTTATCATTACTTTTTTTATTATTATTTTACTTATTTATTTATTTTTAGTTATTTCTTATGCACTTCAAAACAAATATTTTAGATTTTTATAAATATGTTTGTCATTTATTTCTTTTATAATTTATATTTAATTTTTTAATTTGATAAAAATAAATATTAAAATTAAATTTAAAAAAAAAAAAAACATATAGAGAGTAAAAGAAAGTAAGAAAATAAATGTCTTAAGTTAGTTCTTGATAAATCTGTATGAGATATTATATACATACATATATACATATATTTAAGCAGAACTGACTTGAGAACTTGGGTCCAGAATACTCACTGCTTGATTGAAACACAATAATTTTGAGAACTGTTTTGTTAAATTTATTTAAAACTAATTGCAAATTGGCTAACAAATGTGCACTACAAATTTAATTTGGTGTACATTACACGCTTGAAATACAGTTAAATAGAGCATTGACTTTTGATATACATACATAATAGATAAATATATATATAGGTAGTATATGTAAATGATTCCGTATATAACTAAGAGAGCATTGAACTTTGTTTAAATTACTTCGAAATGCAGAATTATTTGATTGCATGCACAGATTTAGATATATATTTGTCCGGGCATGCATTACATATAATATTTATATATAGACATTACATAACAATGTAAATCTAACAAATTGCAATTGTTGTTCAGTTTGGAATACAGATATTTAATAAGTGCTTCACTTTGAGCTGAGCCTTAACAATTAGACAAGGTATTCTATTGAGGGAGGGGAAGGTTCAGGTGGTCCACATTGGTAGACGCTACATAACGAGCACTATTTTTGATCTATACATAAGCTACATATATATATATATATACTCTATATCTATATATATGCTATATAAATTTGTATATAATTATTTTCGATTCTGGCTGAGAGAACGAAACAGCCTCCATGAGTGCATTGCGTATACGGCACATTTGACAAAGACATGACAAAAACTAAGTTTGGGGTGTGAATTGAACAATTGTGACAGGATCTGCATTGATTGTGGCCCTAATCCTGCTTAGCAAAATTGAGATGCAGCTTGCACCAATGCCTGTGCTTGTCACCCAATTGGAACTCGATGCGACGCACGGCGTCCAGAAACGGATGCGAATCACAATCAAATTTGCGCAACTCATTCGTTTGGCTCACGTTGTTGGGGGCCAGATATAAGCCGGGACCGTTGGCAAGGCCCGCCAGCAAGCGCAGACACTGCTCCACAATGAATTTGAGCGAGGCACGCCGATGCAGCTCAAAGCAATCGTGCACGCCATACAGCTCCTGCTGCTCGGCACACAAACGCATATCGCTGGCAGCCACATTGCAGCAGTAGAGAAAGGAGCGCAGTCGCTGGGCGCTGACTCCATTGCGATTCAGATTGGGCAACAGTAGCTGCAGCAATGATTCTGCAGCAGCATCAGCATCGGCATTATCCGCATCGACTGCCAGCCCATAATGTTCGAGTAGGTCACGCAAGCTGCTCCACGGTGGCTGCGATTCGTCTGGCATGTGGAAGCAGTGCTCGTACGCCCGACTGATCAGCAGCTGGCGATAATGATAGCTGCTGTAGTCGGTTATATGCTTGCGCATGAACTTTTCCGTGCGCATCAGCTCCGATTGCAGCAGACAGGGCGGGGCATTCTGCAGCACCCACTGACGATGCGACCAGGCATGATAATTGCTTGCACAGCGATCGGCAGCACGTTCGCAAATGCTAATCTCATGCGGCCAGTCGATGGCATCGGCGCCTGAAAAAAAAAAAAAAAAAACAAGAAAAATTCTATAGAAATGCATTATGTGGAGAAGTCGAGTGACGCGACTCACTTTGAAAGGAGTAGAGCCAACGACGATAGGCGAATGCCTCGTTTGACTTTGGCTTGATGGACAACACCAGCGCCGAGAATTGCAGTTCCTTGTTGATGCTTAGACGATTCTTCTGCACCAGCTGGCGGCGTATGTGCCAGAAGGTCGTCACATCTGGATTGATCAACAGGGCCACATTCAAATACTTGGCCAGCGCATCGCTCTGCTGTTGCTGCTGCAGCGTGCGCAATTGTTGTTGCATCGTTTGCTTGCGATGCGCGATGAGGATGCGATGCGCATGATCATAAACATGGCGAGCGCACCACGATTCCAAGCCCAAGTTATGATCCACATGCACCACGGGTGACTTATTGCAGTTCGTTTCCTTGGGTATGATCTCAAATGAGGATCTGGAAAGGATTTAATGATTGCACGATTCAGTTGACTATATAAATTTGAATGTTGCTTACAAATCGGCATCCTTGAGAAAGACAGCGTTGATGTCCCTGATGATCTTCTCACAGAGCACCTTCTTCTCATTGTTCAAATCCACATTCATTTCGTCTTCCATTTTTGCGCTTCGATCCTCGATCCGATTCGTTCCTCTTCAGCTGCTGTCGACGATTGATCGCTTGCCTCCGTCGATTCAATTGTATTGGGCACATTTATTGCTGTCAATTAATATCTATATATATTTATGGCATTAAATTTGCCACATTTCATGCGTTCTATTTGTCTTTTCTGCTTTGCCTCTTGTCCATCAAAACATCAGACACGAGCACATCTTTTAGTTGAGTTTTTAATTAAAAGATTCATCAGTGGGGCACGTTGCAGCGCTAACTGGAAGGGAAGCTTCACTGTGTCATTTGTTTGGCAGCATATAGGTATATCGTTCACATTCGAAACGACGGCCTCGGCCTCGGCGTTGATAAATAAATTTCAATTAAAATTGAATCTATTTGCTGGCCACTGCTGTTATTCGTTGTCGTTGTTTTTGTTTTGTTTTGTTGTTGTTGTTTGTTTTTAACGAATCAGCATTGCGGCATTCAACACTTTTATTCAATCACGCATAGCTGTTGTTGTTGTTCTTGTTGTTGTTATTATTGTTTCTTGCTGTTTTCAATGTTCTTCTTTAGTTGGCATCAATTCCCATAAAGCGCCAACGAAACACATTAAACAAACTGTTTTGTAAATAAATATGCCTCCCCTGCGTGTTGTTGTTATTAATCTTGTTGTTGTTCTGATTATATCGATATTTGGCGACAAGAAACTATCGATTACACGTGAACAATACCCCGTTAAGCTATGGAAAAAAAAGCCATAAAGCAATATTATTGTGATATAAAAAATCAATTAATATCGTCTACATTTCATTTGCGAATATAATTTATATAAAGTATCCCATTGTTAGTACACTAGCCTACTGTTATATATATAATCAGTTTTAAACACAATTCACACATTAACGAACACTCAATTGAATGTATTAAAATTCGGTATTTTTAACGGCTGCCATCTTATCATATGATAAGAGCAATGTGACCGTGCCAACGATCGTTATCGATGCGAGTTTATCGAAAATGTTGACTTCCACGTGTATGCGCGCTGACGCCAATTGACGGCAAAGATACATTTATAAAGATGAATAGCTTCTATCCACTTAATGTGAGACGATATCAACAGAAAGCTCAAGTAGTTACGCCGGATACAGTTTACTGGAATCGTTTGGCGGTAAATTTTCTTGTTCTTGTTAGGGATATGTATATTCTAACTAAACGTAATGCACTTCACTTAACAGAGACCCGAGCTATTGAAGGAGCACACAACGATAGACTATATAGACTTCAGTCCCAGTGATCCGAGTAATTTTGTGCTGACCTGTTCGGTGCGTGTGCAAATCTACAATCTGGTGACCAAGCTTGTGGTCAAGAACCTATCACGTTTCCAAAAGACCGCTTTCGGCGCAAATTTCCGTCAGGATGGTCGGTTATTGGTCGCCGGCGACGAAGAGGGACATGTTAAGCTCTTCGACACGACCAGCCGTAATATATTGCGTTTGTTCAAGGGCCACAAGGCGCCCGTGCACCGAGCCTTCTTTACCGCCGACAAGCTGCAGCTGGCAAGCTTTGCGGATGACAAATCCATCCGGCTCTGGGATGTGGCCAACGAAAAAGTGGTGACAACATATGAAGATGTACACAGCGATTATATACGAGCCGGTGCAATGCATCCGCAGTCATCTCACATATTTATCTCCGGCGGCTACGATGGTAAAATCAATCTATACGACACACGGGCCGAACACAGCATCACCCAGACCTTGGATCATGGCAGTCCCGTAGAGTCGATGTTGTTTCTGCCAAATGGCTCTATATTCATCACAGCCGGCGGCACACAAATTCGCGTTTGGGATATGATAAGCGGCAGTCGTCTGCTGACGACCATGTCGCAGCACCACAAAACAATCACCTGCCTGCGCCTCGGTTCCGATGGTCGACGCCTGCTGTCCGGCGGCTTGGATCGTCATGTGAAGATCTACGATGTGAGCACCTATAAAACGGTGCACACTCTCACCTATCCAAATGCTGTTGTTAGCCTGGGAGTGGCTGCCAAGGACCAGGCTGTGGTTGCCGGCATGGTCGATGGCCTTGTCTCCATCAAGCGCATGATTGTCGACAGCAAACCGAGTCACCTGAAAGATATCAAGGCCAGCTACCGTAAGAAGCATATCCAGAAAAACGAACACTCAGCTCCAACCATCAAAGTAGATCACGTAGTGAGTGACAAACAGAAATCGATGAAGCTGCAGCCATACGATCTGCATCTACGCAAATATAACTACAAAAAAGCGCTCGACTGCGTCTGCACGCCGAAAAATGTTGCGAAAAACCCGGAAATTATTGTAGCCGTCATTACGGAGCTGCTACATCGCGGTGCACTGGAGGCTGCTCTCACGAATCGCCAAGATATAACGTTAATCAGGTTCATCAATTTCCTGTCCAAATATTTGGGCGAGATGCGTTTTATGCGTCCGCTTTTGAATGCAGCCAACGCTGTGATGGATGTATTCGAGAACAATGCCTTCGGTTACAACAGACAAATGATCCTTGCATTAAACCGACTCAGGCACGTGATGCATACCGAAGTGCATCTCACCTGCCAGCTGCTCGAGATCAAAGGTGCCCTAGAGATGATCATTGGCGGCGCCCTCGACAACCAAGGGACAAACACAGCCCTCAGCTACACCCGGATAAAGCCAACCAAAATGCATCCCTCAAAATCCGCATCCGACTATATAGTCATTGTCGACTGACTGATTGATCGATTGAGCTATGTCTAAGTGTAATTTCTATCATTAATTTAACTGCAGTTATATTTACATTCGATTCATTAATTAACTTAAGCACAAGTTTCCCCGATAAATTGTACAAAGCTAAATTCTCTTTTGCGTCTGTTTTATTTTTTAGCCAAGTCTCAATTAAGAAAAAGATTTGCGGTGTTTGACGTATAAATTTACGAATGTAGAAAAATAAAAACACTAATGTTATATGAATTTCTCGGTTTTTGTATTTCAATATTATTATTATATGTATATATATATCATTTTGTGTTAACTCGGAAAGTTTTCAAGCCACCCTCGTTTATGGTCATTGCGTTTAAATAGTTTTCTTTTCTTTTGTTTTGTATCTTAATATTTCCAATTAATTGTCTACGTAATGTATCTCTTATTTTCTGCACAATTGTATGTATATTGGGCTGTTTTTGTATTTGCATTTGTGTTTGTTTGCTTTTTGTTTGCGGTTATTTGGAAAGACGAATTTACAGTTAGAATTTGCTTACGCTCTTGGTGTTTTGTTATTGGTGTTTTGTTGTTGCTGCTTTGCTTTCGATATTTCGTTTACTTCACTGTTTGTTATCGCTTAACGTTTAACTCCTCTAGTTTGTATATGCTACACATATGTATATTTATATATATAAGATATATATATATATATGTTTATGTACTATAACTACATCCGCAATCGCAATCTCTTAAAGCTAGAGCGAAATATATAAGGTTACAAGTTTAATAACTAAAAAAAATATTAATATATTTATTACGTTACTTAGCTAATTACAACTAGATATATATGCAGGTGTGTATATATGCCATCTATGTTATTCTGCTGCATTGCTCTTCCAATCCCATCCAGTGTTCCGGTTTCTAATAAAAGGAACAAAAAGCTGTTCGTTTTTTTTTTTTTTTTTTTTTCATTCATACAGAGTTCAACATTTTCGATCTGCGTACACCTCTACATTACATATACATATGCATAAATTGCCTTTACATTTACACGCGGCTATTGGTGCTGCTTTTGCAATTGTTGTTGCTTTTATCATTATCATTATCGTTATCATTATCGGTAATTGTTAATTATTGCTGCTAACTGTACAATTTTATCGTTTACAAATATAAATGTATTATTTATTTTTTGTTTTTCATCTTATTTCTTTAATTTATATATATATATATATGTATACTCAAAGCAATTTAATAATTTTGAATGAGAAGATCTCTATAAAAAAATTTAACAAAAAAGCTCTTACATATAACATAGAGAATTTTGAGAAGCACAACATGATTTCGCTCCTACCTTTCTTATTTTTTCTACTATACATAAATTATCAAGACACGAGAGACAGACAGAATGACAAATTAAACGCTTCGCATAATACAATACAAGTTAAAACGAAAAAGGAAAAAACATACAATCCGCATTCGATTGATACGCGAATGCATCGCAACACACATACATCAGTTGGTTTGCGTGCATGTATGTGTGTGTGTTTATGTACATATATCATTGCATGCGTAACGTAGGTCAGCATATATGTACGTATATGCAAGTTTTCTGTGTTTTTTTCCTTCTCATCAAGTATACAGAAATTGCAGAACTTAACGTGAACGACGCTACGTCCATTATATTAATGTTTGAATGGCGGGTTCGGTTGGAATAATAATAATGATGATGATACTGCTGCTCCCAATTGATGCTGCTGCTCCGTGTGTTTTTGCTGCAGCTCCGACTACTGCAGTTGCTCCTTCTATGGATGTATGTGGCTTATCTAGCCGCATGTGTCTGGTAGTTTTTTGGGGGGGTAGGTGTTTTGTTTTCTATTTGTTAGTTTATGTATATATAAATAAATATTTATATATATTATATATAAATATATATGTGGATGAGCGGTGACATTTGGCAAACGTCCGTTCCTTAAGCTTATATATAAACACTTAAGAAACAACAAATCTTAGCCATCCTCCTTCGGCGGCGTAAACCAACCTGTCGATGACAACAACCAAATATTAATAAAATAATACAATCTGAATGCAAATTCGAATTTCGTTTCGATTTACCATTTTTCTCGTGGATCTGCACTAAAGACTTGAAGCTCTGCTGAGCCCTTGCTAAGCTGTATTGTCCCTGGGTTAGCGCCTGCTTTTGATAAATGATGAAAAGGAAATCATTTATAAGCTCTTCATGTCTGCTTAGTATTACGCACCTTTGTAGCACCAAATTGTATGCGCGCTTTACCCTTCACCAGTGTCGCGGCAATTTGCATTATCACGGCTTCGACTGTGTAGGCGGAACTCCAGCCTTGTTTGGTCAACAGCTCCATGCAAATAGCTCCACCAATGAGCACATAGCCACCTGATCGACAGCGAGAGCGAGATAGAAAGAGAGTGATAAAAGTATTAGAATCATTGATACTTATGACAATCGATTAATTAGATAATCAAGCAGGCACCTGAGATGATTGGATGCACGACACGAACAAAGGGCGGCTCAAATGGATACGTCTCCTTGAAGAGTATGTTGAGCAATATGCTATCTTTGCCCTCCTTCTCTTTCAGCTGCAACAAATCGCTGTGCAAGGGACTATCCGGATCGACAGACTTGAGGCGTATATTCCACTCGTAAATTGAATCGTTGACGAGATCTATCGAGTACATGCTTTTCTTGAACGCATCCGAACGATAAATATCACGTAGTTCTTTCATCAGACGATCGGTTGCCTGTACTGAACCAGAAACTGAACCCTGCATCAATTAGAAAGAGAGAGAGAGAGAGAGGGAAATTTACATGATTTAATTTATAATTTTCTTGTAATTATATTTATATGTTTGCATACGCACTTTTAAATAGTCTTGTCTTTGACTTTGACGCAGTCTTTCTAAAGTCGCTAAATGTTCCACTTCCATATCATCTTTCTGCTCGAAGGGATTTCATATGTTTAATCAATAATAATAATAACTATGATTGAGCTGTTTGCGTACTTTATTTGTGTTTCGTACATCATCCATTTCTAATGGTAGATCCTCATCACCCTCGCTCTCCTGCTCGCTTTCACCGATGGGATCCTCGATTTCGTCCTGATCCGAATCAGTCTCCTCGTTGCCATGTGGGCCCGCTCCACCGCCAACACCCCCGCCACCAGCTGAACGCTCCAAGCGTAATGGCGATGCAGAGGGCGGCGGCGTTTGCAGCGGCAGAGTTAAATTATCAATATCGGGTGGCAGTGGAACATTGTGTAAACGGCACAGCTCGCGCAGCAATATGCCAACCTAACCAATACAGATAATCACCGATTAATGCACAATTCCAGAAAGGGAATGAGAGAGAGAGAGAGGCGATAACGTACCTGATTAATCACATGATTATCGCGGCCATTTGTATTGCTAAGGATTTGCACGGCGTTCGTGACGCTCGTCTCCTCGCTCTCAGCAAACCAAACTGGCGGCGATGATGGATACGTTTCCTGATAATGAGAAGAGAAAGAAATCCAATCAGAACAGATATCAAGAAACATATATATACTATAAATATATTATAAATTTGTCCAGTTCTTATTGCAATTTATGAGTATATATAAATTAACTATATATGTCCGGGATATTCCCAGTTGACTACAATAAAAAATATTAAAGTTTGATTTTTTATTTGTAGAAAATATTATATAAAATCTAAAAACATTTATTTATAGATTTTATAAAATCGAAATATAATAAGTATTATATTTAAGCTCTCATTTGCTTTGGCTTCATAGGTAATAATTATAATCTGTCAGTTTAATAACTTTAACAATGTCTCAAAGTTCTCTTTTTTTATTATCATTCAAGGAAAATATTGCTCAATTTATTGATAGCTTAACAGACATAAACAGTTGGCTAAAAAGCCAGATAATACCTCTATATATATATATATATATGTAGATATATATTTCTCAATGTGGAGACCTAACAAAAGCTGCGAGACAGCGTCAATGGAATTACATATATAACCTTTAATTAGATCGTTGAACCAAAGCAGCAGAGCCGAAGCTGAGCAGAGAGCAGAGAAAAGAGAGCACACAGAGTAGGTAGATGAGGGGGAAGGGCGGAGGCAGAAGCGAACTTGGCAAGTTGGCAACTGTTGTTGGAGGCGCAGGGCAATGAATCATAAATTATTGAAGCACGCTGCCCCTAAATAAGAATCGACAACGGCACGATAAAACAGCGTGTGAGAGCAACTTTACGAAAGGTAAACGAAGAATAACAACAAATAAACAACATCAAGTAAATGGAAGAGAGAATACCCTTGGGTATAACAGATGTATAATAGATATGCAAGATTTTCTAATTGTACATTAATTTGTATATAATCTAATTTATTGAGTTAGGTAAATTGATTGGAAAATTCTATTTTCTAATTAGCTAGCATAATTAAATTATTGCTACATGCCATTTGCAATGCAAATTTCTGCCATATGTTACATATTGTGTGGAAAAAAACTAAACCTAAATACCCTTTGCTTGGAGTATAGCAACAACAATACGTAAACGAAAAACATGATCAAAAAAGATGACGAAAAAGGCAAATTTTCGCAGCAGCCAAGCTGAGAGCAAAAAACTGCAGGAATGAAAGGAAAGGCGGGTGACAGACCGAGACTGTGTGAGTGAGTGACGAAGAAAAGGAGATGGAGAGGCAGGGCAAATGGCAGCCTGTAGGATAAGCCAATGGAATTTTACTGTAAAAGTTGCAACACAGCAAGAATTTGAATTTTTTTTTTTTCCATTTCTTTTGCACTGGCTGGAAATTATTGCGGCGCAAAGGAAAGAGCAAGGTGACCTTCGTCCATTTTATTGAATGTGAAGTCATTCGATCATGTTTACAATTTGCATAGATTGTTTGTAATTAAACGCATGTTTACAAATTTTCATACAAACAACAGTAATTGAAACGTCCACTGGCGTCTATTCTTGTTTTTGTTCTTATTCTTCTTTTTTTTTGTTTTTCGTGCTTGGCAACTGTATTTGAGATAACATAAGGTTTCGATTGGACTTCGCATAAATAAGAATGAAATGCAGCTACGCTTGGATCATCTTTCAGTTAATCAGTCAATCAATCAAAAGGCAATCGTGTATACTTAATATATCTAATATCTGACTCTATGTGCAACGGAGCCTTACGGTAAGTGTAACTACGTATGTATGTACATATGTATATGAAAAGTACTACTTACCGTTATGTTTGCATGTATGTCGTAACGTTTGCCATTCTTATCGATGAACCTGCACAAGAGTTCATCTACGCTGGAATTGAGTATCTGAAAGCGGTCGTGGTTCTTCGGAAAGATTTTCTCCAGTGTTTTGATTTCTTGCTTTAGTGTGTTAAGGCACGCCATATTGGCGGGCAAGGCAACGTGACAGCCAGTCAGTCACGGATTCGACTCCCACCGGAGCCCGAGCTGCCGTGTGTATATATATATATATATATATATATATATATATGTGTGTAGGTGTAGGTTTGGGTGTGTAGAAGGGGAGCAGATAGCAGCAACACAAACTACCACTACTTCCACATAAGCGCTGACACGGTAACAAATACGCACGAACACACGCACACAGAGAGACACATGCACTTATACAATGCAAGCGTCTGGATGTCTCGGTACTCTTTGTTTTTAATATAATTTGCTTTTCACGTTGTTCGTCCTTTTCTTTTTTTTTTTTTTAATTTTTACTTCTTTTATTGTTATTCTTATTCTTGTTGCTGTTGTGACGTTTGGGTCCCTTTGCTCAGACTCTCTTTCTCTCTATTGTATTGTGCGTGCGGTCGACGGTAGGTGGCGCTCGTCTAGCTGTAACCCGTTTTATTTTTTTTCTTCTTTATTTAAAGCTAGCAAAGGCTGCTGTTCTTCAGCGATGTGTCTCGCCTTCTCTCTCACGCGATTGTTTTTTTATTGGGCTCTTATATGTATTAATTTTGTTGGAGGTAGTTGATATTATACTGTTATTAAAACAGCAGCATCAGCAGGGTAAGGCAAATTTATCAACATGTTCGTTATTGGCATCGGCTACCCACGCACGCGTTCGCTATATTACTAATTATTTGTTAGCAACTGATGCTATTATATTGGCGACTTTGTTCCTATAATTACTGGTTATTGTTATTTTGTTTTTGTTGTTACTAATGCACTTCACTTTACTTGACTTGTCTTCTGCGCCGCCCCCTAGACAGCATGCGCTCAATTTTTGACACGACGCTTTCGCTCTCGCTCTCACTCTCGCTCTACGTCTCCCTCACCCACTCCCTCTCCTTGCGGTCTTTCAGTTTGTGGCGTCGTTTCGTTGACTTTCAGCAATGTCCTCCTCTATCGCTTTCTATTAGGGGTCCTTGATTTGCGGCTTCTGCACTCTGCGTATTTAGAAACAACGACATGAGCACGTGTTTAATCGTTGCAAAAAAAAAATATATAATAAAACACTCACGCCAAAATTTAACAAAAAAAAAATGTATATATATACATATGTATATGTTCTCTACTTGCAAATAGTAACTAGGAAAAAAATGTAAGCTAAACGAAACAAAACTTTTAGCATGATTGCTGCTTTTGTTTAATTTTATTTTATTATTTTTTTTTTTTTTTTTTTTTTTTTTTTGTCTAGCTTGCTACGTCAGCTTTTATTTGCTGATAAATATATATGAATATAAATATATGCATGCACACATACACGGTATATAATTGGGTGTGTTTAAAATTTGTTTGGTAAATCAATTTTGTTTGTTTTTTCGATAACATTTTTTTTTTTAATACTTGACCTAACACATTTTGCATTAATGCAATTGCTCACATTATCTCTTTTGTAATTATTCGCACTCGATCAAGAATCAAAATGGAGAGTTCAATGTGTTTAATTTACAGTTTGAAATTGAGTCAATCGCCTCTCTACGTGAGTGGGTGCAAAAAAAAAGTCTGTAAGCGCTGCAGTCCAGAACAGCTGCGACAGCGCATAGTAGAATGAAAGTGATTTTCTCCGTGCCAAAGTCTCCGTACCAACACATACTTATACTACTGCCTGTGTGCGATAACAATTCGAATGTGATGCTTTCATTTTTTGGCGCCTCTGGCTCTACTGTGCACGGCTTGAAGCTTACTCTCACGCCGACTGTGGGCAACTGTAAGAGAGGGGGAGAGAGTGAGAGAGAGAGCGACCGAGCGAACAGAGAGCGCTCAAATTCGGCTTTGCCTACCCAGCTGCTGGACTGACGGGCTGAAGACAGTTCAATGTAAAACCGCACAAACACAAACACAAACACACACACTTGCACACATGTTAATTTAAAAAAGTAATCACATATATATGTATACATATGTGTCCATATGCATAAATGTTGACATGTACATTGGAGCATATCAACGAGAAGCGGTAATGGACTATAATAATTTTTAATGTTTTCTATTGTGCATATACGCACTTATGCACATTAAGATGTATGCATCCACAAACACAAATGCAACTAATTGACTTTACTGTTCCCTTGCTGTTGTGGCTGTGACTGCGACTACGGTTGCGGCTGTGACCATAGCAGTCGCTGTTGCCGCCTATGCTGCACTTTGTTTTATTCAATCTACCTTATCCTGCACTTTACACATTTCAAACAGAAAAAGAGTAAGAGCAGATGAAAACGTAGAGTTCCTTTGTTTGCGTATACCAAACACACACACAGACACACCACATTTATACAATCGCACACAGACGCACATACGCAGTGAATCCGTTCGAATTAAGTTCTACATACACATACAAAGCAAAAAAAAAATTATAAATAAATAATAACAATATGGGCAAGTGCAAAGAAAATTTAAAAGTCAACAATAAATAAACAGAGACACAGTGCACAGACAGACAAGCACGCACACACGCACACAGACACAATAACATTTAAAAAAAAAAGCGACGGAGTCAGTCGCACGCCCGCTTGGCACCTTTACGACATCGTCAATTTTGCTCCACCGGACCGATCGACCTGCTGCATTGCACTCCACTCCGTCCGTCGACTTGAAGCTAGTGCTGGCAAACTATCGATAGCACTATCGATATATCGAATTTTCACATTTTTGCGCCACCATCGATATTTTTTTATCCACTATCGATAGGGATCGAAAATAACGCTCGCAGTTTGACACATCACTCGTTTTGGCGATTTGGTTATACGAAATTTATTAAAATATAATCCGGTATAAGCTTTTTGGTTAGTGGTATAGAACAAATTTGGCATGGACAAATTTTTGATCGATAATAACAAGGGTGAGTATTATTTTCCATTTCATTGTTAGAACCGTAAAACTAATTTTATAAGTATGTATTAACATAGATGGCGATATTTGCAATGTGGATCTTGAAAACACGGTTGCCAAAAAACCGCGCATTGGCAAATCTAAAGTTTGGCAATTCTTTACAAAAACTAATGATGGTAAATTGAAAAAGTGTCGTTCATGTGATAAAACGTACAAGACAAGTGGAAATACATCTAATTTATTCGACCACCTCAAACGTGTACATCCAAAACTGCAAATAAATGAATTGCCAATCGTTAACAAAATCGAGAGCTACGTAAGCGCAACATATGATTCTTCAAACAAGCGTAAAAAGGAGCTTGATATCGCACTTATAGAGTACATCTCATCAGACATGCGACCATTCTCCGTTGTTGAAAATGCCGGGTTCGTTAATTTTATTAAGCTCCTAGACCCACGGTATAAGTTACCATCAAGGAATACTTTAAAAAATGTTATGATGGTTGAGCTATACGAAAATAAGAAATCGAAGTTGCAAGACTATTTACGCAAAACTAATGTTTGTGCCATAACCACTGACATGTGGACGTCTGTATCCAATGATGCATAAAAATGTGGATATGCTCCTCTTTCTCCAACACAATCAATGGATCTCCCAGTAAAATTGTTTTAACTTTAAGAAAAAAGTCAGTTATGAAGTAAAACTGATTGTTTTTTAAGTTAATATAATTTTTGTTATTTTGTTAATTTTCTTGTTATAATTTGTTTTGTTATTTTTCGTTATTTTTAAATTTAAATGAAAATAAAGACGGTTTTAGCGATAGTATCGATAGTATCGAATTTTTTTCTAGAAAATATCGAAAATATCGAATGGCGCCACTATCGATAGTTTGCCAGCTCTACTTGAAGCTGCGAAATTTTACTGAAAATCACTTTCGCCAGACAGGCGCCGTCGCCGTGCAAGCAACTTACACGCACACACATACAAACATAATTATGTATGTATGTACGTACCGAAAGCAGCCGCAACAGAATCTGTCAGCAGAGCAACAATGACAATCGAAAGAAGTTATCGGTGCGCTTACGTTGCTATCGAAAGAAGGAAATTCGCACTCTGCACTAACACACACACACACATAAATATATGGTTGTATGAAATTCCATGTACATATGCAAGGCAAATGTAAACGTTGAATGTAAAAACGGACAAATTAGCTATCGGTTTCCTCCATCCCCCCCTTGCAACGAATGTACTTATCACTTTTTAAGCTAAATACACATTGTTGTGCTATCGAAATGGCTGACTGGTTGGCTGGCTCTTGTTTTCAAATATATGCTTTTTTCCAACAAAATCAATTTACATGTACAATAAATACATGTATGTAGGTATATACATACATACACACATGTTTTCATTACACACTTGCAAACATTACAGGAAATCTTACAACACACTCATTTGTACATTCGCATGGATGCACGTTCATACATTATAATAGGCAGCTAACTATTATCTGTACACAATACCTTAAATTTATAGTAAAACTATATATACTAGTCTTGAAAGTTTTGCACAATTGCACTAATTCGCCTTCGCCATATTTTTTGTGGCAAATTGCTTTTGATTTGTCGCAGTTATTGTAAATGTATTTGTGTAAACGCGATTGGCTTTTCCTTTATTTTTTTTTTTTTATTTTTTATTTATTTATTTATTTTTTTTTTTCGTCTTAGTTTGAAGTTCAGTTTATGGGAGTTTTATAATTTCCATCAGTTAATATAGACGTGTACTGTTTTTTTATAAGCTAGAATTTAATGGCTTCAACTACAATATGTTCCCGAAACTTAGTAATCACGTAGGCGTGTATAATGTCTCCGGAATTATAATCTATGTACATCGTCTTCCGCGGACGTCTGACGATATTTCTTGCTTAAAAAGTGTGACCAGTGTGGTTGTCGAAGAAAACATCAATGTGTTCAAAATACCAAACAGAAATATCGTTTTTATGCACGATCTTTTCGTCAAATAACATTAATATCTATTAAGATATAAATAAATATCTATTAATATAATAAGTAAACAGATTTAAAGTTCCAATACATGTTTAATACGCAATTTTGTACTGAAATTGTTTATAAGAACTATCGATGTTTATCAAAATGCATTGTTGCATTATTACCAATTGCTATCGATATCGGGGTATTGGAATTTGGTACATCAGCATCAGCTGGTGCCATTTCATGAACGTTTGTACATAATACATACATACATATGTAAGTATGAGTGTGATTGCCAAATAAATCAGATGAAATTTAATAATCAAATCTTTGTACTTATTTTTAACAAAAAATACTTTAGTTTAATAAAAGAACAACTACTTTATTAGAATCTACTTCTTTACTTTTTAAATTGTTTAGCTTTTATTTTACTGTTTAGTTTTTCCCCGTTATTTTTACTTTAATTAATACATCAATTAAAGTATTTATTTTTATAATATTTTTTATATGAATATATATTTAGATATTGGGCGCACATGAATTGATTGGATTAATGTTATGTGTAAGGGAGTTTTGAGTACTTCAAGTCTTTTTGTTTTTTGTTTTTATTTAATTAGATAATATATCCAGGCATTTATAGAATGATGAACTTAAAGCACGACGGAATGAAAATTGAATTTTTACACTTCATTAAATTTCTTTAGTTATAGATTTAAGTTTAAAGTAGCATAATTTAACCCCGCCATTAGCTAGTTCAAACAAAATAATAATTTAATATTTAAAAAAAAAAAAAAAACATTGAACGCTTTTTTTTAAATCTATTCACCGTTTCTATAATTGTGTACGAAAAATGCTTTGGGCTACAGATCAGAGCCGGCCATCCGTAAGCCAACGCTTGCCCCCTCCATTTTCGTTCTACTACTTCAATGCTTTCTGCGGATTGTCCCCGTAATCCGTTATTTCCCCTCCCTCTCGATCAAGCCCAATGCATTAAGCGCACAACTTTCCCCCCTTGTTTCCTGTTTTCACATTGTCTCCGATCTTCAATTTGTCCTGCGTTCTCTCTCTCTCTCTCTCTCTCTCTCTCTCTCACTCTCTCGCTGTCGTTCTCACTGTCTCTCTCACGCTCTCTTTGTGTGTTCATTTCGTGCAGTCTTGCTTTAGAGTTCACTGTGTGGCGTATTGGCTTCGATTGTTGGACTGGCTGTTACCGTCTCCTCCTTAGTTGCCTGCTCAGCATTTTCCGTACCGGCCGTACCCTCATTTTTGAAGTCGGAATTGTCGCCACTGCCACTGCCACTGCCTTGAACTGTCTCCTCAGCTGGTGCAGATTCCTTCGGCTTCTTCTGGACCTTCGCTTTCGGCTTCCAAATCTTCATTTTGTTGGCCATATACTGAACCTCGCGATCCAGTGTGGCCATCTTCTTCATCATATCCTGCACGGTTAGACGAACGTTATCACTCTTGCTAAGCTTCTTTTGGGCAGCGACTTCGGTCTTCAGCCAGGTGCTCGAGTCTGTGATCACTTTGACGAGCGTATCGATCTCAACCTGGGTGAAGACATCCATCTCGGGATTTGAGTCCTTGGTGAGGTTGCGTGCCGTCACAAGGAACTTTTCAGCGCCCTCGATCATGCCCTTGAAAGACTTAATCGCATCGGGGCGCTCCTCGTGCTCCCAGTGGCGACCGAGGAATACATTTGACAGCTTCTTCAGCTGCTGCAACTTCTCCTCATAGATTTCGGGCGTACGATTCTCTTCATCCTCATACAACCACTCGGACAGCTTGCTGCACTCGGCTAACAACTGCTCCTTTTCCTCGGCAGTGGCACATTCCGCATACGGCTTCTCATCCAGCTTCTGCTGCACTTCGATAATATGCGATTCGAGTGCATTGAACGTGGACTCCAAGCGGACGCGCTCCTCCTCGACTTTGTTGATGGCCTGCAGCTTGGCCAAAGCGTCGTTGTAACTGCTGCCGCTTAAGGGCTGCGTAAATCTCAGCTCTGTCTTGTGGGCGACGGGTGTCTTGATGGTGACCAGTTTGACGGTCTCATTCTTGGCCTCTGCCTTGGTCTCATCCACATTTTTGGTGGGAGCTGAATCGTTGACATCTCCAGCTTTTTTAGTCTCATCCTCAGACTTGGGTTCGGCTGGCTCCTCGTGGGATTCTTGGTCACTGGGCGTTGCGGTTTCGCTGCCATCGGCTTTCTCTGTTTCCTTGGTGAAGAGCTTGCTGATGGTGCTGCCCAGCTTGGCCAAAGTGCTATCCTCGTCCAGCTCCTCCTCGACCTTTTGCTTCTCATAAACGTACTCGACGCCCGTGCAACGGAAAATGCCGGAGTCATCCATATAGAAGTAGGCCTTGATACCCTTGTTGTCCACCAGATCCTTCTTTGATTTCTCCAGCATCTCCTTGACCTTTTGCAGTTCAACGCGTGTGATATTTAGGCTTCCAAGAGCTGCAATATCCTGCGCACTGTAGCGGTCCAAGTCTCCATAGTTCACATAGAATTCAAAATCATTCGTGTGCTTGTTAAAGGTGATAACCTTCTTCTGTGGATAGGGATTCATCAAGGCGAAGAGGGCACGCTTCACTTGCTTCACGGCCGCACCATCGCCCGGGTCCCGTTCGAAGGATACTTGCAGAGGGAAGATCACCGCATCCTTAACAATGAACTTTTTCACCTTAAATCCGCTGGACAGATCGGCTGCCTTGTAGACGGCGCCCATGGTGGCCGATTCATCAGCATTTAGATTTTTACCCAGCTCCTGTTTGATCAGCTGCTTGATTGTCTCCTGAACACGTGGCACACGTGTACCGCCACCAAAGAGTATCACCTGATTGATCACATCCAGCGACAGATTTGACGTGGCAAGGGCATCCTCCAAAGGTTTAGTGGTGCGTGGCCACAGATCAGCGCATAGTTCCTCTAGCTTCTCGCGTGACACCGACAGCTTAAAGTCATGATCCTCCAGCAGATTCTCAATCTGAGCATAATGATCAGTGTTGGCCGACAGCACGTTCTTCAAGCGACCCGCCTCCTTGAACAGCTTGGCCAGCGCCCGTGGACTCTGCGTGACATCTGTCTTGGTCTTCTGCAAGGCATTGAATTCCTGGGCCAGATAATCGCGCAAGCGCAGCTGTATCTCCAGACCGCCCAGTGATCGATCGAAACCAACACCCAGCACCTGGACCACAGGATTGACCTCCTTGGTCTGTTTATCCTTGACCAATTGATAGCTCACCACCGCCGCAGATGTCTTGTAGGCACCCATATCGTAGAACAGGAAATATTGTGCCGTCTCATTGATCTCTCCCCGATGGAATACACCATAGTTGAGCGCTACGGCCGCATAGTCATTGATCAGCTGCAATACCTTCAAATTGGCCAATTGTGCGGCGACCAACAAAGCCTCTCGCTCTGCCTGGCCAAAGTAGCCGGGCACGGTTAACACACATTCGGTGATCGTTTGCTGTGTTGACTCTTGTGCGTATTCCTTAGCCTTGCTCAGCAGCTGAGCAATCAGCTCCTCCACGCTGAACTCCTCGGTGTCGCTCTTCTTAAACACCACTGTATTGCGCTCCTTGTCGCCAACGATGGTGTAGTACGGAAAGCGTTTTCTGAAATAAGTTTAGAAGTTATTAGAACAAGATCTGAAAGGATCTTATGGACAGATTAGTTGACTGGCTCCTAACATTGTAAAACTTATTTGCAGCTACTAGGGGTATACAATCTTATCTTAAAATAATAGTCTTAAAATAGCCTTAATATTGTTAACAGCTAAAGCACAACATTTCTTTAACATTGAATGTTATTGTTAACACTGAAAAACCTTTTATTTTTTGTTATATATTATTATTATTATTATTATTTTTTATTTTATTTTATTTTTTTTTTTAATTTTTTTTTTTTTTTTTTTTTTTTTGTAACATCAAATGTTGTTAGTAATACAATTTTTTTTATTTTGTTACAAAAAATAAATTTTTACATACAACCGTTTCTATTTACTGTTTTTAGTTTTCTATATAATATAAAATAATAATAAAAAAAAAACAGTGCTAATAATTTTCTAGAAATTACGATAGAAATTTAAAATGTTTTATTTATAACGATTTCCCACCCAATTACTGTTCGTTACAGTTCAATGTTAAATTTGAACATTTATTTTTAAATATCGCCGCGATAGCAGCAGCTGTTAGCTTCAAACGTTTACAGTTTGCTAACATGACGTGGCCCATACATGGACGGACACAACGTGATAGTGTGTAAGAGGGACAGAGAGAGTGGGGTGAATAGTCAACTCACCTGTACAGATCAACAATGGGATTATCAATGGTCTTGCCCAGCAGATCCAATAGATAACCATAGGCGGCCGAGGGTTCGCGTATTCCAATCGTTTGGGCATCCTCGCCAATGGTGCGTGTATTATCGCGGAATGCAATAATGGCCGGCGTCTTGCGCTTGGACTCGCGATTCAATGCGATCTCCATTGGTACGCCTGGCGACACGACGCCTACCTTCATCCACTCGCTGCCAAGATCAATGGACATAACGGCGGCCCCATTGCTGCCGGTCAGTTGGAATGCCATGATGCACAGGCAAGCGAAGAGCATTGAGAGCGAAAGGCAGCCGCCGGCTGTGGACGAGCTCAATCTTTGTTTGACCATTGTAATGCAGACTCACTGTATACAAAAGGAGAAAACAAACATATATAAAACATATATACATATATAGGTGCCAATTGGGCATGGGAGCAATAACCTCTTCTCTCTTTTTTGCAGCACAATTTTTTTCGTTTTTTTTTTTTTTTTTGTCTCTTTTTGTGGTCTTTTTTGCCAACGCAGGCAGCCGCGCAGCAGCTGTTAAGCCCACCCCCTACACTTACGTTTTGTTTGGTTAATCCTTGTTTGCGGCCAATGCCTGCAGTGAAATTGGTTGGATTTAGTGATCCGTTGTTGACGTTTTATTTCAACAAATGCTTGCCAATTAATAAAAAAAAAAATTCTCGCTAGCCCAGCTACAACTGCCGCCGACGTTCAGGTGTTAGGGGGCTAATTTTGAAGAAGAAGAAATCGTTGACGTGTTGATTTGGAAGTGAACGCCAGACTTCGATAATTCAATACAAATTATCGATATACTCATATGCACAGCTGACTTGCAGTACTAAGCAAATACGAAAGATGGCGCTAGGTAACATTAAACGAAAATGTTAAATAACATAGGCTAAGCTTAATTCGAATAGTCGTTATTTAAAATTTAAAATTTAATGTATTAAATTGAGATTTATATATATTCTTTTTAATGCACTTCTTTCTTTTTATCTATAGTTGGCATTTTTTTATTTATGAGATATGCCAGACTTACTTGTTAAATCCAAAAATATTGCATACATCACAATTATGCGACCTAAATAACTTGTCTCTAGTTGCTGACAAATGCTTAAAATTATTTATGGTAATAATATATACTCTATAAAAGACAACAGAGAAAAGTTGATCAATTTCAACATGATATATTGGTATACATATGTACATATTGATGTCATGGCTTTCTAGCTTACGGTAATGCAATACCTTGGCCCTTTGATCAATTCTAGTTAAGTGTATCTGCGCGTCTGATACACAAACATCTAGAACTCAAATTATATTCAGCAACGCCAACTCAATCAATACATATACATACATATGTATTTGCCCATATATTACTATATACTTTGGGACATTTGGTTCAAGCTAAAATGATCCAAATAACAGCAATTCCCTTGCGTAATGTCTTTCAGTTTTTTTGCTGATCTGGATTTTCCGAGCTCATAAAAGAATTCGCCAACAGAATTTAGTTGATCATAGCAAGCAAATCGACAGCGACAAACATGCACAGAGCGCACCTGTTAACGTTTTTGGCCATCAGCTGCCTCGTGGCACTGGCTACATCGGAGCACCTGGCGGCCAGTAATGAGCAGCTGGAGGACTTTAACATCCCGGAGGATAGCATAGACGAACGCTTCTCGCGCTCATCGCAGGGTATTCCGCAACAGGCTTACGGGCCCCCAGTTATATACAATTCGGGATCAGGCTATCAGTCAAATTCAGCGCCAGCTGCTCCAAGCTACTCATCGCCCCAGGGTCCTGTATATTCCGTACCGGCTGCTCCCAGCAATTCAGCACCTGCCGCTCCTAGCTACTCAGCGCCATCTGCTCAAAGCTATTCTGCGCCTAAGGCTCCTAGCTACTCAGCACCATCTGCTCAAAGCTATTCAGCACCAGCCGCTCCAAGCTATTCAGCACCGGCTGCTCCAAGTTATTCAGCACCTGCCATTCCTAGCTACTCAGCCCCTGCCGCTCCAAGTTATTCTGCGCCGAAGGCTCCAAGTTATTCAGCACCTGCCGCTCCAAGCTATTCCGCACCTGCCGCTCCAAGCTATTCAGCACCATCTTCTCAAAGTTATTCTGCGCCTAAGGCTCCTAGCTATTCCGCACCTGCCGCTCCAAGTTATTCTGCGCCGCAGGCTCCTAGCTACTCAGCACCATCTGCTCAAAGCTATTCAGCACCAGCCGCTCCAAGCTATTCAGCACCGGCTGCTCCAAGTTATTCAGCACCTGCCGCTCCTAGCTACTCAGCCCCTGCCGCTCCAAGTTATTCTGCGCCGAAGGCTTCAAGTTATTCAGCACCAGCCGCTCCAAGTTATTCAGCACCTGCCGCTCCAAGCTATTCAGCACCATCTTCTCAAAGTTATTCTGCGCCTAAGGCTCCAAGCTATTCCGCACCTGCCGCTCCAAGTTATTCTGCGCCGCAGGCTCCTAGCTACTCAGCACCATCTGCTCAAAGCTATTCAGCACCAGCCGCTCCAAGCTATTCAGCACCGGCTGCTCCAAGTTATTCAGCACCTGCCGCTCCTAGCTACTCAGCCCCTGCCGCTCCAAGTTATTCTGCGCCGAAGGCTTCAAGTTATTCAGCACCAGCCGCTCCAAGTTATTCAGCACCTGCCGCTCCAAGCTATTCCGCACCTGCCGCTCCAAGCTATTCAGCACCTGCCGCTCCGAGCTATTCAGCACCTGCCGCTCCTAGCTACTCAGCACCATCTTCTCAAAGTTATTCTGCGCCTAAGGCTCCTAGCTATTCCGCACCTGCCGCTCCAAGTTATTCTGCGCCGCAGGCTCCTAGCTACTCAGCACCTGCCGCTCCTAGCTACTCAGCCCCTGCCGCTCCAAGTTATTCTGCGCCGAAGGCTCCAAGTTATTCAGCACCTGCCGCTCCAAGCTATTCCGCACCTGCCGCTCCAAGTTATTCTGCGCCGAAGGCTTCAAGTTATTCAGCACCTGCCGCTCCAAGTTATTCAGCACCTGCCGCTCCAAGCTATTCAGCACCTGCCGCTCCTAGCTACTCAGCACAAAGTGCTCAAAGTTATGCAGCACCTGCCGCTCCGAGCTATTCAGCACCCAAGGCTCCTGTATATTCAGCACCGGCTGCTCCAAGCTATTCAGCACCTGCTGCTCCTAGCTACTCAGCACCATCTGCTCCAAGCTATTCTGCGCCGAAAGCTCCTAGCTACTCAGCACCATCTGCTCAAAGTTATTCAGCACCTGCTGCTCCTAGCTACTCAGCACCATCTGCTCCAAGCTATTCAGCACCCAAGGCTCCTGTATATTCAGCACCTGCCGCTCCAAGCTACTCTGCTGCACCCAGCTACTCAGCACCAAAGGCTCCTGCCGTTTCTAGTTATTCTAGACCTGCATCTCCGAGCTACTCAGCGCCGGCTGCAGTCAGCTATTCAGCGCCGAAAGCACCTCCGTCTGGTGCATATACAGCAGCAAAATCATCTGGCTACTCTGCACGTATGTTCGCGCCACCCATGTTGGCATCCGCGCATAATGCAGGCTACGGCCAAGCATCAGGTGGCCACGGAGGATCCTCAATTCCAGCACCACCATGTCCCACCAACTATATATTCAGCTGCAATAGCGTCTTTACTCCTGCCCCTTGTAGCCAAGGCGCTGCATATTAATTGATGAAGCTGACCATTTGATAAATAAAATTTGTGAAACTAAAACAAATATTTGCATTTTAATTAATTATTTGTTTGTTGCTTGAGTTAAAAACATAAAAAATAACAAAAAAATATATAAATATATTTATTTTATTTTTATTTTTTTTTTTAATATCTTATATTTGCAGCAGCTTTTATGCGCTCTTTAAATGCACTCATGCTGCATAACTCGCTCTCCTTCTCTCGAAGTTTGTTTGTTCAACTGCAGCATGGCTGCAGCATCGCTCTTTGCTTTACGTTATGGGCACAGTTACAATGCAGAGAGAGAGAAAGAGAGAGTGAGCGATTTCGTCTCGCTGCACTTGTGTTGGTTAGTGCTGGCCGCAGGCATGCCACAGCCACAACAGTAAACTCAATGTTCTCTCGCTTTCTGCTGCTGCTACTTCTGCTGCTTCTTCAGCTGTGCTCGTGCCATGCGGTTAGCATTGTCTCTTTTGTACGCTCTCTCTCTCTTTCTCTCGACCTCTCAGCTGTTTGACGAGATTACTAAGCCCATATACAACCCTGGCGAGTTGGTTTTTCAGTTAAGACTCTCCATTTGAGTTGTTTGGTTAGTGTTAGTGTCACTGCTGCGCTACAGCTGCTGCTGCCGTTATTGTTGCTGCTGCTGCTGTTGCTCCTGACTGTTGCTTCCTTCGGAAAATTTAGCGCAAATAAGAATAATACTAGAGTTTATTATTTTTATTTTTTAATAATTTTATTATTGTTATAATGAGCAACACACAAGAGCAACCAAAGCCACAGATTGTGTGGGATGAGGAGCATACCGTGAAGCTGATCATGGCGTATAAGGCGCAGAATGTGCTATGGAATCCAGAAAATCGCGCCTTCTTGCATCGCAATGCCAGATACGATGCCTGGAAAGAGATGGCAAATATTATGCAGCTGACCATATACGATGTTAAGAGAAAAATGAACTCCCTTATTGCCGTCTACAGATCACAGTGTCGCAAGGGTGTTCCCAATCCGCGCTGGTGGGCCAGTCACATGTCCTTTATGCAGCCGAAGGTATGTGATAAATACACACACGCACGCACGCATACACACAGAGAAAAAGAGAATCATAACAAAATCTAAAAATTAAAAAAAAAATTCTGCGTAAGTCAAATTGACCGTTTTAGGACATTTTTGCACACATAGATACATATACATACATACATACATATATACATATGTGGCATACGAACGTAAGACACAACAAAAAGGGCGCAAGAGTGAGAGAGTATCCACAGAGCAATCTTCATAGTATATTTACACACATGCATACATATACATACGTATGGTACATACATACATATGCGTATATGGTATGTCAATATGCAGACAAATTGACTTCATCATTAATTAGTAGCTCATGTTCAAAAGAACGACACTTGAGCTCGATAATGATCCCAATTAACTATCGATATACATATTTGTGAGGCAATCGCACACACACAAATTTGCAATGTACTTGCGTCTACTTTATTGTAAGAAACAATTTGATAATATTATTAATTTAATTTGTCATTCATATACATACATATATATGTACATATATATCTTGCTCTATATTCAGTCACTTATTCCTTACTCGAATAAAAACCAACAAATTTCTGCGGTCTTAAGTTTACGCTCTCTGTTTATTTCACTTTTACGCTCTTTCCTTACGTTGAGCGATTAAGATGGAAGCGCGTAGCCTAGTGGTAAGACATTCGGCTGGCATGCGAGCAGACTCGGGTTCCATGCCAGCATTTATATATATTTTTTTAAAATAATTATTATAATTCTTTTTTTCTTTACAGTTGACTAAAAAACCGAAAGGCAGTGATCATTCTGAGAATAGCGACAATTCCTTTGGCAACGAGCACTACGATAGGGAACAGGAATTTATCTCAGTCGAATCAACGCAACGTCCATATCTATCGGCTTACCATGAATTTCGCGCTGAATTCGAGTCGACCAAAGTTGTCGACTTTCACGCACAGGTGGAAATGGAGAAGGAGAATGAACAGGAGGAGGAGGGGGTTGTTGTGGAGCAGCAGCAGCAACAGCAACAGCAGCAGCAGCAAAAGGGCATCAATGCTGCGTTTTCCCTGATGCACGCTGATTTCGTGCAGGTAAAGACTGAAAGGGAGGAACACGATAGAGAGCCAGATATAGAGCATCCGCCAGAGAAGCAGTCAAAGATACAGAGTCCCGCAGATGAACAGCAGCTAGAGATCGATCCAGACAATCTGGACAACGACGATGTGACGTTCTTTGTCAAGTATCTGGAGTGCAAGCTAAAGAAGTATCCCACACAAACTCGCAATGTCATCCAATTTGAGTTCAATCGCATCATCTACGAGGCCGATCTGGGACTGCTCGAACAGACGAGTGTATCGAAGCATTCGTGAGTATCAAATTGAGATACAGATCGAGTTGAAGCAGTTATCACAGCTATGCATCCATTCACAGATCAAGTCGCTGTCGATCCATGCAATAAGGTTAAAGGTAGTTTATCTAATCGCAAAATGTGTGTGCAAAGCAACTGTAATACTATTCCCTAATCCCATCGATGTGTATATATGGTGCGAGGGTAGCTAAATTAGTTATCGAAATGAATTTCAATATCATCTAGCTGTGAAATTTTACTTTACGATCGGACTCTGTTCAGACTGCCCTCGGCTCATCGTACTCGTTAAGTCTCATTGTGATAATTAAATTCGCGTTTCATCTATGATAATACCTCTACTTAATATGTGAACTTGTTGATGATTCCAATTCTCTAAATATATAATATAATATGTATGTTACGATCTCTTTATTGATGTACTTATGAAGTTTAGGGGAGACTCCAGGCAAGGCAATGCGAACCAGCGATATCATGAGAATCGCAGCGAACGGCGAAGGAACTTTTATTGTAAGAGGAAATTTCTGTCTTGTTTAATGTTTATATGTATGTATATTCATAAATAAACATATATGTACATGCATATATCGTAGGCCATATATATGACTGAATAGGTTTGAAAGTCTTAAAAGCATCAATTTTGTTATATACAAATATTAATTGGAATGAATAAAAATATGAATGAAAGAATATAATATAATATAATATAAAAGAAAATGTCAAAAAAGTTTGACAATATTTTATCTTATTTTTATAAAATATATTATTATTTTTTTTTCTTTTATAAATTTAAAAAATTTCAAATAAAATGTTTTTTGTTTAGTGACAATTTTCAAAAATAAAAAAAAATGTGATAATTTTTTATTTTATTTTATTATTATTTTTTATATTTTTTATTTCATTTTATTTATTTAATTATATTTTTTACAAATTAAAAAATGTCAAATAAAATGTTCTAAAAAAATTTTTTTTAAAACTTCGAGAATTCTTTATTTTATTTTTATTATTTTTTAACATATTTGATTTATTTAATACATACATACATATGTATGTACATACATACTTACATAAGTGTATACACATAAGATGAAACTCTTTCAAATTTGTTTTTCCTTTCCCTCGACTTGTTATGCAATGAAGCTCACCTGTTCCTTGGAAATTTGCCACCTGTAAAATCACGTACAAAATTGGTGCGCAAAAGAGAGAGAGAGAGAAAAGTAAGCTCTTCTTCTTGTTTGTTGTTGTTGTTTACTTATCAATTTTATTTTTTATTTTAATTTTTTTTGTTTTTTTTGCAAATGTTTTCATGTCGTTTTACTAAGAATTATCACACTAAAAAGCAACTCATAATAAATCGTACAATTCACATATGTACATATATATATCTATATGTGTGTATATATATGTATGCATGTGTTGGGTGTATATATGTGTATGTATGTATGTTGTATATATAGTTATATATGTATATATTTATGTGTATATGTTTATGTTTGTTTCTGTTCTTTGTTTCTTTTTTACTTATTACTTAAATTTAATTTAATTTCATTTCATTTTTTTTTTTTACAAAGTTTTCTTTTTTTTATGACTAATTCTATTTGTTTATTTGTTGCTGTTCAATTATTCTCCTTTTGGTTTGCGGTCTATATATTTCATTAAAAAGCACTTATGTATTTCTTAAATATCGAACGTTATGTATGTATGTATGCGTGAATATATGTATATATCTCTCTCTATATATATATATGTGTGTGTATATATACATATATCTAAGCGGATGCCAAAAAGTAACTAATAAGAAAAACAAAAACTAGAAAATACAAATCAATGAAAGCTCAAAAAAGTTTCTTCAGTTGCGCCTCTGATGCAGGATCCTTTGGCGCCTATCGATTAACATTTATCGATAACATTTTTGCCTTTCTAACTTAGCTGCTGCGATCATCATGCGTTTCTACTTCAATACAACTCAAAGTAATATCTACGCAGAGAATATTATGTCAAAAAACTGGTCCATAGATTAAGAGGTATTATTTATAGTAGACGTTTATATGTATGTAAATGTATAAGTATGTGTGTGTGTGTTTTAAAAATAATTAAAAAAAAAAATATCGAACTGAATTGCAAATCTACAAAGCAGGAAGAAACTTATATGGAAGCTTTATTTTTTCTTTACTGTAGCTTTTCATCATATTGGTAGAAATGCTTTTACTATAGCTCGAGCCCAAAAACCAATGCATTTCGATTGCTGTGCCAATGAATACCCTGTAATTCAATCATGTGCTTGCAAGAGGGCGAGAGACGAAGCGTTGGGGGAGAGGGACAGACATAAAGTGAGAAATAGAATGAAAAAGAGAGTGAGAGAGACTCAGACAGGATAGGGGAGAGAGCGAGAGAGAGAGAGAGAGAGACTCAAACAGGATAGGGGAGTGAGAGAGGGACACACTCAGACAGGATAGGGGAGAGAGAGAGAGAGAGACTCACACAGGATATGGGAGGGAGAGAGAGAGAGACTCAGACAGAATAGGGGAGAGAGAGAGACTCGGACAGAATAGGGAAGGGAGAGAGAGAGAGAGAGAGAGAGAGAGACAGACACAGATTGATATAGAGTAAGAAATAGAGTGACAAAGCGAAAGAGAGGAGGGAGTGCGAGATAGAGACAGAGCTAATTAATAATAGTTATAAAATGAACTGAATTAGCCCTAAGCATGGCCTTAACTACCCCCTTAGCCAGCCTTTGCTTCTCTATAGGGCATTCACATACTAGATTTCGTTGCCCACACAAAATTGATTTCTATTTATTTATTTATATATTTTGTTTTCTGTTTATTTTGCTCGTAATTTTGTTGTTAATGGGTTCAAGCTCATCGAGTCTTTGAACGCCTGCGCCATTGGCCACAACAAACCAAGCCCATGACCCGATCCACTGCCCCCTCCCTCAGGTAGCCTCTCCCCTGCCTCCACAGCTCAGCTCGAGCAGCTCTGAATTTTGAAAATTTAACATTCAAATTAGCGAAATGCAGTCAACGGAACAGTTGCGTTGCCTCTCTCTCTACCCGTCTCTCTCTCTCTCTCTCTCTCTCTTGCTCTCTCGCTCTGCAAATCTATTTGTTTATAACCATTTTTTATTCGGCTGTCGTTGTCTTTGGTGACCCCCAAATTGCGACATGACCCTGAGCCGGGTCGCAGCAAAAGTTCAGCTAAGCAAATCGCCCAAAAACAAATCAGCAAAAAAAAAAAAAAAAAAAAAAAACAAAACAAAAAACAAACCAAAAATCGTAATAAGAGTTTATATATCTTAACCAATTTGGATGATCTCATGGTAGCTGGCGCACAAGGTTACCCGGCCGAGCGCGTGCACTTATGTGACTGGAAGATTTCCATAGGTATGACTAAATCGTAGATGAATTTGAAACTATCTAGCTCTATCGATAAATCGACAAGTCGATAACACATTCGTAAGCATTCTATAAAGCTGCATGAATCGAATGAGAGCGAATGAGAATGTAAGAAGCTTACTTGCAACACATTTAAATATATCTATGTAAATCGATTAATCGATAACACATTTGAGACTGCATATGGATGTTAAAATGTTTCAAACCAGCCTGTTCGATAAGCTAACCATTTGCACTTGAAGTAAAGCAAACAATTAGGCACATTTATCGATAGTCGATAGCCAAATATATATGCATTTATCGAAAATTTGTGATCAATGAAATGTTGCAAGCAAAATTAATCGAAATTTTGTTCAAGAACTTTATTTCTGTTGGTCATTGTAACGATATATTCCATATATCCTGAATTGCAGATCAATCGATACGTTGATAAATCGATAACTCGATAACTCGATAGTTTGCATTGTTTAGGTATTTCAACTCGAGCTCTGAAGCAACAAAAGTTAAAGGAAAGAAACCAAAGAAAACGAAATAAATTCAAATAAAAACAAATTCATTTGTTATATATGTAATTATATATATACATACGATCTATATGTATATATACACTAATATATAATTTATTTTTGTATAATACGAAATATTAACTAAAATGGAAATAATACAAATACGAGTCTTACGTACATCTAAAATTTGTCTAGTTAAACTCAAAAAAAAAAAAGAATAATAATAATAATAATAATAATGGTAATAGTAAGAGTAATAGTAATAGTAATTAATAATACAATAAAGCGAAAATAAACAATATTCAATGGAAACTTAAGCTAAAATGTTTTGTGTATGCCAGATGTTAACAATATGGGGTTTACTTAGGACTAAGCTTTCGCTTTTTAATTTTTCTTCATTTTTTTTTTTTGTTTTTTTTTTTTTTTTTTATTTTTTGGCAATTAAAACAATACTAGAAAATAAGTTTAATAAATCGTAGATAATGCATTCATATATATATTATATTATAGATGTATATAACTATTTCTAGCAAATGGGCTGCTGGAGTTGCCGCCGCATTCTTTGGAACGACGCGCCGCCAAAGTAATTAAACAATATAATTAATTACATATTCATATTGGTAATTGCAACAATTTAGTTGTTGTTGCTGTAATTTTGTTCTTTCTTTTTTTTTAAATATTTCTTTTTTTTTTTTTTTTGTTACATTTTGTTGTTTGTTTTTTCTTATTTGGCGCTGCAACAACAAAAAAAGAAAGAAACGGGGCGGGGGGGAACAAAAAGAGAAACGAAAAGCTTACGTTGTACGAGAGAAAATGCGTAATAAAATCAATTGAAAGCTGCGAGCGAAAGTTGCAAAATGCAAGAGCTTAAGAGAGCCACAAGACGCTCGCTCGCTCGCTCGCTCGCTCTCTTGCTCTCTTAAGCTGGCGCTCAGCCAAGTGCTGAGCAGCTCAGCCAAAGGCAACTCTTCGTAAACGCAACACTAATACTAAATGCTCTTCCTTAATATTCATAAGTATATGCAAATATTCATACACATGCATATATGTTGCTCTCTTCCTCTCTCTACTTAATATATATATATATATATATATATGTGTGTGTGTAAAAGTGTGTATGTTATGGATCATATGTTTTGTTTGTATGTATGTATCTGTATGCATGTAATTTTTCTTTTTCTTTTTTTTTTCTTGGTTTTTGTTTTCATTCTTATTTTCGTTTAACTCTTAAGCAAAAAACTTAAATTTCTATCACAGCCATTTTTATTTTTCGAAGAAAAAAATTGATTCTTTTTTTTTTTTTTTTTTTTTTTTTTGTTATTTGTTTGTTTGTTTTGTTTTGCCCAATTGCTGTTTAAAAAATGTTACAATACTTATATTTTTCTTGCTTGTTTTGAATGCACTTTTGTTGGTTTGTTTGTTTGTTGCTTTGTTGCGTCAATATTTTAAAAAATTCTAATTGCACTTTTCTTTTGTGTATATATTTTTTAAATTGCTATTTAATTATCCAAGTTTCAACTTTGCTTGTTTGTTGTTGTGCACTGAGTTTTGCATTTTGCATTTTGCTTTTTTGCATTTGCATTTGATTTTGTTCTTGTTTTTGTTGCTCTCATTTGGATCACAAGGAAATGTGGCAAATTATCAAAGGAAAAAGTACCAAAAAAAAAAAAGTACCAAAAAAAGTAAATGAAACCGTTATCCAAGCTAAGCTCGCCCATCGCCACAGCCAGAGCCAGAGCGAACAGTGTGACCAGCTTTCAGTACAATTTTATTATCTATTTTTGTTTGTTTATACTTTGTGTATTTTTTTAATCACTGGCTAATTGGAATTTTGGTTTAGTTGAATTGGGAATAGAATTTTTTTTTGGATTTCTTGATTTTTCTGATCTTTGTAAATACTTTGTGGCGTGGGCCGGACTGTAGCAAAAAAAATTGTTTTGTTTTGTTTTTTTTTTTTTTTTTCTCTCTCTTTAGTTATTCCATTCTCTTCGTTGCGTTTGCCTTCTTTTACTGTGACTAGGAGAATGGAATTTGTATATTAATTGTTTAATTTTTAACTATTTTTAGTATTTTAGTTGTTTGGTTTTTTCTTTTTTAAACAAAGCGCAGTAAAAAAATCTATGAAAATGCCTGGGTAAAGCGGCAGGAACTAGTTCTTTTTCATTTTTACAATTTATATATATATATATGTATATATATTTATTTTTATATATATATATATAATGAAACAGAATTGGGATTGTGCCTTTGTGGAACCATTTTGGGCGGAACTTGAAATTCATGCTGGATTTGATTTAAGGCTCAGGCGAGTATTATCATTATTAAAATTATTATTGTATTTTTCTTGTTTGGTTTTTCAGTTGTGTTGGAATGTGAACTGAGCCTTTGGATCGCATCGTAATGCTCAAGTAAATTTTTCTTTGCTATTTTTAGCCCTATACTTTAGGAGCTGGCACAATTGTACTAAAGGATTTTTTGTTTTGTTTTTTTAGGATATTAAAAAAAAAAAAACTGACGCCTTACCCTAGCCCTCTCTCTTTCTCTTTCTCTCTCTCTATCTCTATAACTAATTTTTGCTGCTTGTATATCACTCGGCTACTTAAAGATTTGATATACAAATTATTTTTTTTTTTATATATTTTGTTTTTTGTATTTTTTTTTTTTTTTTTGTATTTTTTTTTCTTTCTTTTTTGACTACAAATTCTTTGATTTTTGTTAGAAATATTTGTGTTTCGCACACAAAATGTTATTGAAACAAAAGTTTTGTACAAATTGCGAGACAATTTTTGTTTTTTTCTTTTCGTTTTCTCTTATTTCTCTCTATTCTTGCTGCTCTAGGCCAACACAAACGAATGAAACGAGCAAGAAACAAAAAATAATAGTTAAAGAAACAAAAAATAAAAAAAAAATACAAATAAATCTGTTTATCGATTACAATCCATTTCATCGATTTTCACCCCAAACTTTCTGCCTAACTCTATCTCTGTCTAACTGTAAATTGGGCTTAGTTGTTAGCTTAGCGGCTAAATACTTAGATCTTAGCTTATAACTAGCTCTAAATATTAAGCCTAAAAAAAAACTTTTTTTGCTCTTTGTCTTGTGTAATTGTAAAAATTTGTTGTTTCTGCTTTTGCATTAGCATTTGCTTTTGCATTTGCCGTTATTGTTGTTGTTTTTGTTGTTGTTGTTGTTGTTGTTTTGTTAGGGTTGTCAGCATCCCTTACTGATACTTTCATGTCTCCAGCGAGGTGACAACCAGATTGTGAAACACGCTCGCCGACTCGCTCATCATGGCCGCCTGGCCACACGAATCGCTGCCGCTGCTCGGCTGTGTGGGCGTGCCCAGACGCAATGCATCCATGATGACCTCGAAATCCTTTTGATTCTGATTCATATCAAAATCGACCAGCTCCAGGTGATTGGCTGTGCCGTCGCCAGCAACGCCAACGCCGCCATTGCATCCGCCATTGGTTAGCTTGACGCGTTTGTGATTACTGCCGCCAATACCAATGCCGATGCCCATTTGGTCGCTGTTGTTGCCGGCGCCGGCGCCGAGTCCCACAACATCCAACGGACAGTCCTCAATCGCCGAGATCAATCGCTGCGGCGGTATATAGAACTGTGAGAGTGCCTCACGCACCAGCCGATCGCTCTCGTCCTCGCTGTTGCTGCGCAAACGTTTCCGTGACGCCGACAGCGCTGCTCGCTCCAGCTGCTCAGCGCCCTGTGTTATTTCTGGATCGATCAGTGGCATCGGTGCATTGATGGCGCTCAGCTCACGATCGAGTATTTCCAGATCGTTTACCAAATTACTGTTCGATAGATGGCGCTTGCGTGCAGCCGCTGCGGCAGCGGCAGCGGCGACCACAATGGGCGATGATGACGACGACGGAGAGGACGAGGAGGAGCAGGAGGAGGAACCGGAGCTGGCGTTGGAAGAGGACATGGAGTTGCTGTTTGAAGCTGGGGGTGTGGCACCGTGACGCAGCAATTGCGGCGACTGATGATTCTCAATGGAGCAAATGGTGCGGGCGCCGTTGACATCGCCGTAAGACTTGTTGTTGTTGTTGTTTGTGATTATGTTGTTGTTGTTGTTGTTAATTGGCTTGGCATCGTCCATGTTGGGCTGGAAGAGATTCTCACGCGCCAATTCCGTGCTGCTGTTGTTGTTATCGGTTCTATAAGTCGAAGAAAGAGAGAGAGAGAGAGAGAGAGAGAGAGAGAGAAAGTGGTAAGGGAAAGTTAGTTGAGTTTTTGTAAAGACATTGGCAAAACGGTATAAAAGGTAAATACGAGAAAAACCTGTGCGACAATCAGGCGAGCACAAACACACATGCGTCTGTGAGTGTGTGTGTGTGTGTGTGTATGTGTGTGTGTAGGTGTGTGTACGTATTTAGTCAGCGATAACAAGCATCGATAACTTTAATTGTTATTAAACTATTTGAATCTAAATGTATATACATATATATATACAAATATATATCGATTTTATCGATAATTATTATTTAGCCCCCGCTACAGTGAACGTTATTTATGTGCAGCACAATATTTAGCAAACTTTATAACTGTTATCGATAACTTGTAGAATGTGCTTGTTACGCATTTAGCTAACGATAACAATGTATCGATAACTTTGCTTTGATATTGAATTATATAAATGTACACAACAATGTTATCGATAATTGTTTATAGTCAATCTTACTTATCGTTGGCACAGCATTAACAGCATTAAATATGCATCTTTAATCAATAACGATAACAAGCATCGATAACTGTAATTGCCATTAAATAGTAAACATTCCATTATACATTATCGACAATTACCAGGCGACACCAGCCAAACTAGCTGTTATTTATCTATGACACAGCATTTAGCCAGCTGCGCAAATGTTATCGATAACATTGTGATGCAAACACTTGTGCGCTGCTATCATAGCAAATGACTCATCATTAGCTCATTTCAGAAGCTCTCGCAACGCCCAAAAATTAAGTAAGACAAACAAAAAAAAAAAAAAAACCCCAACGTTCGCATATTCTACACTCGCCATAAACTGTCCCCCAGCCCAATCGCCAGCCAACAGTCCCCAATCCCACCCCACAAGTGGAATCGAGGCAAAAGTGTCAGCGTGTATTATCGATGTCAGCTTTGTAGCAGGCCAGTATGCTGGTCCGTGGGTCGCACATTAATTAACTGGGCCAACTGTGCGCCGCTTGGAGCCAGTTAAAACGGGCTAACGCAAAAGCTGCCGGCTGGCGGCAGGCGGCCAACGGTGAAGTAAATTTCAGCTAATTTCTCTTTCAATAAAAGCAAGCGACAGACAGACAGACTGTCCAAACGACCAACGAATGGCCGACACGCCCCTCTGCACCGCCCCACACCAAATAGCCAGCCCACCTTGCGTAGCGGCGCATTTTAGCCAATATGCCAAAGCGTTTGAAGCAACAGCAACAACGACAACAACAACGACAATGGCAACAAATACAAATGTGAATTAAGGCAGCAAAGGTAGAAGACAAAGCCATCACAAAAAAAATAGAAGAAGAAGAAGCAGCAGCAGCAGCAGCAGCAGCAGAAGAGTCGCAAAGCGACAGCGACGGCGACGCATTAAAATGCGCAGCTGAGCATGTCAATGCTCACTATTAAAGCAGAAAAGAGCAACAAATACAAATACAAATACAGATACAATAAGAAAAACAAACGCACACACACACTCACACTCGCACACGCACTCAATAACGGACAAGAATGGCATGAACAAGGTGCAAGACAAAGAGCGCGAGAGGGCGTGCGGGCGAGGGAGAGCGTAAGAGTGTGAGCATGAGTGTGCAGAGGTGCAGGCGCGCGCGAAAAAAAAAATGAAAGCGAAAGTACGTAGGAATCTGTATGAAAAATACGAAATGAGCTACGCAAAAATACCCTGTCAACTAGTAACATGTGACACACATACATATGTACATATGTATATTAATATATGTGAATATGTGTGTATATGAGGCATATATAAGTTTATAACAGTGGTATAATATAATATATATAAATATTGATGTCTGTATATACATTCATGATATTGAACATTTAATTTAGCTGTTAATAATGAATTTATAAGTTTATAAGTAAGCCAACTGATCATTTCTATAACCGCAGCTGCCTATTTGTGCTTACAGAGTATCTTTGACATTTACATATATGCATATTTAAAAATAGATATTTGTGTTAATATATTTATCCATATATGTACATACATATGTATATCAATGCCCAACTAAAACTGACTTTACTCTAACAAACAATTCACTTTGTTGTTACACACATTTCCAAATCAAATTTTTCAAGGGTATTAAAACACAAAACGAAGAAGAAGAAGAAGAAGAAGAAGAAGAAGAAGAAGGAAAAAAAACAAAACAACGAAACGCTAAAGAAGCAGCGTTCACAAATCGCGCGCTCCAGAGCTTTATAGAAATCAAAACCAGAAAGCGTACAACAACAACAGCAACAACAATAACGGCGCAACGTAGCACAGAGAGTCAACGATAGCGTGGGGTTAGGAAGTACAGCAGTCGGAAAAAAAAAATAAATAAAGCAACAACAAAGTAGTAAAGTATATTAGTTTATTTGTTGTTGCTATTATTGCCTGTTGAATGTGTTGAGCGCGCAGCACCGTTAACTTGAAATGTTGCTTGGGCCAAGAGGCGATGGTAGTGTAGGCGAAGGGGGCGCAGAGGCAGCACGTCGCACACACGAAATGGGAGCAACGACAGCGAAGCAGCAGGCAAAAGGGTAAGCAGCAAAAGGCAGCAAAAAGCAGCGGCTCACTGACCAAAAATAAGTTGCCAAAAGCAGAGCGAAGAGCGCAGAGGAGGGCGCGCAACTAAAGCATGTTAAATGCAGCACAGCAGCAGCAGCGACTGCAGCTCTAGCGCCATTGCCAGCGCCAGCGCCAGCGCCAGCATTCATTGCACAAGTGACCCCAAAATAAAAGTTGCCAACAGCAAAAAGTTGACGGGTGGGCGCGGGCCGGGGGACGTATTATGCGCTCTGCTGTCATGCTCAAGTGCTTTATCCATCATATTACATAAAATATTCATCTGCAAGACAAGAGAGTGGGTGAGTGAGAGAGTGGGAGAGCGCCGAGAGTGGTAGAGGCTGAGGGCGACTGAGAGAGCCCTTAGCCCTTGGTCGCATTGCTTTTCAGCTTCCCAAAAGAAGCTTTAAATTTTTGAATAAATCAAAGCAATCCAAATTACACTTGGCAAGCGCGAGCGGAGATCGTATGGCCAAAGCTTTGCATTTCACTTCACTATATGACGACGACGACATCAAAGCGCTTCGCTTGGGAGCTTACACTCGATTGCGCTTTCGAGTTCTGCTGACAGCAATTAATAGTAATAAAGCTTTTATCAGTGTTTTTGGGATGCCATCGCGTTGACATTGAGTAGCTACAAAAGAAGCAATGGACACAATGAGAGGGAGAGTGGTGAGGGGAATGGGAGAACGCGCGCGCTCAATCACTTGTAAGCACGTTGTGTGCGTGTATGTGTGTGCGTACTCAACTATGTGCTCGCGTGCGTGTATGTGTGTGTGGCTGTGTGCGTTTGCATGGCATGCGACCGATAAGCAAACGGTATTGTCCACTCTGCTTCAATAGCAAACTGACTTGACGAAACAATGTGAAGAGGGCGAGGGGGACAATGTGAAGCTTTGCTTACTACTTGTTAGCTTCTTTTTTTTTGCTTTTTCTTTTTATTTTGTTTTGTCTTATCTGTGTTTTCGTTTTGCGCACGTTTTCTCGATGGTCTCTGGCGAAATATGCCGCTGTCTCTCTTGTGTATTTGTGCCTTTGTGTTGGGAAGGGAGACAATGCTATACACACCTATACATACACACACACACGCACGCACACAATTCATAGGAAAATTGGGGCATATTATTAAGCGCTTCACCTGCGTGGCGTGTCGTGTGCCTGTTTACCTGTTTGCTCCCGCCCTTTGCCCCTCTCTCGAATTATGTGTGTTCTGCTTCTTTGATTATGATTTCGAGTTCAAGGCTATTAAACTTGTGTATTTACAAATTATCCATAATTTGCCTTCGATTCGATCCTTATACAAAACATTCGCATTTACATATTGTTCACGACGAGCAGATACCCCCATCGATGATTTCAAATAAGCTTTTTCTTTATATAAAACTGATTATATATATAGACATATGCATATGTATGTATATGTATGTATGCATGTATGTACATATGTATGTTTGTAGGCATCTCAATCTGCCTGTGCCTGCCTTGTACACACATGCATGCATACACACACACACTGCACAACTTAATTATACACACATTTTTTGCTGTTGTCCATTTTTAATGAGTACAGGGTATATGCAGTGCACAAGTGGAGCACACGCGACGGCAAGCAACGCAGTCTAAAAATGTTAAATAAAAAATGTCACACAATCGAACGACAAGTGCAAAAAGAAAAAAGTAAGAGAAAAACGACAACGTATAGAAATGGCAGCGAAGGCAAATGACGTTATAGCAGTAGAGCGAGGGGCGCAACGTAAAGTCGCAAATGTAGGACGACGCGCATTCGTTGGTACGCTGCAGGGGTCGGCATCGAGCCGCAGGAGACGGCGTATGTCACAGACAACTTCATTTGAAGCGGCGGCGACGGCAGCGGCGACCGTCGAGGCGAGAACAGAGCGAACACCCCACTCCCAAACCGATACAAGCTAAGCCCAACCAACCTAAGCCAGTCCCACTCACACCAACACACACACATGTACTTCTATATCTACCATACACAGAGTAATTCCCCTCCACCACACCACCGCACACTTTACTGTTGCTGCTCCGATTCGCTTCGCGTGATATGCTGGCCATGCAAATTGAATTTAAAGTGATTTTAAAGAGCGAATTCGCTGCGGTTGCCCCTTTAACTTGAATAGATTTCGCTGTTAGTCTCTCACTCTCTCGCTCAATCTTACTCTATATATTTTTTTTGCTTATCAGCCATTGTGAGTGTGTGTGTCTGTGTGTGTACATTGATAAGCAATTACAAATAGCAACAACTATGCGAAAATGCAAAGCGCGCGCGTGTCGTCAGCTAATAACAAATACTTAAGAATTTTCACAAGAATTTATTTATACACAAAGATTGAATTGTGGATAATCGCGCAGTCATATATGTATGTAGATGTATGTTTGTATGTGTGTATGCATGTATATTTATGGAGCTTCTGATTGAACAAACGCTCCTAATCCAACAGGAATTCTCAGAAGTCCGTTTCTGAACTGTCCGTTGCTCATGGGATGACGCATACTTATACATATGTATGACTACATAGATACATATGTATATACATCAATATATTCATACATTCATAAAGATTTGTATTGTGTATATATTAATATTTTTGTACAAAGAAGTATGTAGGAATCTATATTTACATACATATGCATACACATACATACAAAAGTATTTATCACTCAAATAAAAAATAAATAAAAGCCTCTCATACACCTCCCCTCCCCCTCCCCCTCCAACTCACCACCCAATCCTCTCTACTCATCAATTCTAATTGTATAATCTAATTGTTCTAGAATCTAGATGCTTTAAATGCGCGCCCAGACAAACAAATGCAAATGGCACACGCCCTACGCCTCTGCATTTATGTTAGTGTCTCTCTGCATGTGTGTGTGAGTGTGAGTGTGAGTGTGAGTGTGAGTGTGAGTGTGAGTGTGAGTGAGTGAGTGTTTGTAAAGTAGGCAATCGCAGCTTGTGGTGCAATCGTTACCGAATAGATGAGATGCGCAACAAAAGCACCAGCAGCAGCACCAACAACCGCCGCCGCAGCGACAGCGACAGCAGCAATAGAAACAACAGACAATATAACTGAAAACTATAAAAACGTCGTCGCAGTCGCGAATTATTACGACGCCGCAAAATGGGGCGGTGGGTTACAAAATGTGTGCAAAGAGCAAAGCGAACACACACACACAAACAAACAAACGAACGAACGAACGCATAAGCGAGGGAGCAGCACACGAACGCCTCTCTATAACGTCGCGCTCCCTCGCTCAATCTCTTTCTCTATCTCGCTACCTCGCTGGGTGCATTTGTCTGCTTTCTGTGTGTTTGTAGAAAGGCGCAAGCAAGCAAAGGGGGTGTGTTTAGCGGCCTGAGATGCGGTAAGCAATTGAATAAGCATTTGGTGTTTTTAAATAACAATAATACTAACAACAACAACAGCAGCAACAAAAAACAAATCGCATTTCGATAACTATTCGTAACCGACACATGCTGTGCTGCCTCTTTAGGTTAAGAACACTATGCAGGCACTGCACAATAAATTCAATTATACAAACACACATACATATGTATGTACATAGACATACATACAGACATGCACTTATGCATGTTAAGTATATAGAACATAACACACTCTCCATAAACTTTGTCATTTTCTTTTATAAATTTCTGCAACATGCATTAAGCGCTTTTTTCTCTCTCTCTTTTAATTAAATTATCGATTGCCGCTGCTACTGCAAGGCAACTTCAAAGTAATAAGCGCATAGGCACATGTGTGTGTGTGTAACATGCATGCATATATACATACATACATACATACATACATGTACATACTTACATACATATATACATACATATACATACATACATATGCAAACGTCTCACTGGAGAAAACATGTCAAACAAAGCAATACGAAGCAAAAACGGAAACGCAGCACACGAAACGGCAGCAGCAGCGCCAACAATGACGTCGACGTCAACGTCAACGCCGCGCCAGCAGCAGCAAGAGCAACAGCGACCAACTCTATGCTAAGCAGAAGCGAATCAAAAGCCAAAAGGAAAAACTGAAATTGCTATGAATTAAGTTTTTGGCTGCGCGCAAAAATAAACAGCAAAATAAGAAGAAATAAAAAAGCGAAGAGCTTCAAATGCCTGTGTACATGTGTGTAGTAACGGCATTTTATTTGTTTTCTCTCCTTGCAGCAGGCGCGCGCTGAAGCAAGTGAAACAAAGAGGAAACGCAACAACTACAGCTAAAAGAAAGCCAAGGCGATGCTATGTCCATCTCGCACTAGATGATGATAGAGATGACAAATGTCGGGGTGTGCGAGCGCTCCAAAAGGGAGAAGCAAAAATTGATGTTGCTACGCGTACGCTGTAGGTAAACCAAGAGGCAATAGCAAATACAACATAACAATGTTGAACAGTAAAGCAAATGGCAAAGCCAGTGAAGGAAAAAATCAAAACAAAAATGTCCAACTTCATAGACTCTACTCTCTGCTCTGTTAGAGCTGAAGCAAAACAAAAGAAACACACCAAAATCAACAACAACAGTAATACTATTATTCTGTACAATGGCACAGCGCACAGTGGGGCAACGCCAGTGGTGGCAGACAATGATCCCACCAAGTAAATAAACATAAACCCAGCTGCATGACATTAAGCTAGCTAATAAGATAAACAATGCATTTTTATACATTTCAATATACATTGTATGCATATACATATGTATATACATTTATTAAATTCCCAACTATCGATATGCTGTTATCGGTATGCAGAAAGCATACACATACATACATATATAATGCAGCATAAAACACATGCATAGCAACCACTTCAGGCAGGCCGTCTATTCCTGCAGGGCACGCAGTTAAAGCCTTGAGAGAGCGGCGTGTGGAGAGCGCTAAACGCCAAAGAGCATAAAAATTGCATACGAAAAGAAAGGCAGCAGTGGCAGTGGCAGCAGCAGCAGCAATAGCTGTTAATGATCACGAATACATACATACATACACACATACATATGTACGTACATATGTATGTACATATGCAATGACCAATTGTGCTCAATAATTGAAACGCATTTCAAGATCAACTCAAATGCCGTTTTCTTTCCTTTTTTTCTTCAGCTATTCTTTCGTAATATTGTATTTTTGTGTATGTTAAAAAAGTTTTAATAACTCTTTGGGCTCTGTATGGATAAAAATAATTATACGCATACACACACACACACGTTAATATACTAATGTCGCTGCCTGTGTATGCGTGTGTGTGTGTGTGTTTGCAAAGTCTGAAGGTTTTGGTTGCGTTTTGTGCTGTTGTTGATGTTGGCATGCGCTGGCTTTGGCTTGTGGTATTGTGTGTATGTATGTATGTGTATATTTATATATACATACATACATACATACATATTCGTATATGGCGACTCTAGAGGTGCACTAACAACAACAACTACTACTACTACAGCGTTGCTATCATCGCAGTCGCTACTCTCAGTTGCTGCTGCTGCTGCTGCTGCTATGGTTGCTTTTTGTTGCAAGTGGAACGTGATTATTTCAACAAGCGCAACGTTTTTTAGCACACACACATACAGAGAGACTGACTGTGTGTATGTGTGTATTTCTACAGCTTGCTTTGATTTCTTTTGGGTTTTTTTGTTACTGCTGTTGCTGCTGCTGCTGCTGCTCGCGCTATCTGCGAAGGTTGTTTCCCGCTGTATTTGGGTGCGCGCGTGTTGTTTTTGTTTTTGTTGTGTTTTAAACGTTTTTCTTTTCTTTTGTGTTTTCTGTTCCTGTCTTTACGAATTTCTTTGTGTTCGTTTTATTTTTAATATTTTGTTTCGCTGATTGACAGCAACAAATAACTGCTGATTATTGACTATCTAGCGTATGGGATAATTACGATCGATATGCATATGACAAATGATTATTGAATTTGAAGTGCATAGAGCATAAAGCTGAGTTTACCGCAGCTTATGGCCGCAGCTGTGTGTACGTATTTATATATATGTATGTATTTATATGTATGTATGTATGTATATACATACATTTTACATGCAGCTTGATTAAACTCTATTTTACGTAGGCCGAAAAGCAAAGAGTTTAATCAAGCTGCATACAAAATGTTCATATACATATGCCATTCATCAATATGCATACATTAGTATACGTATACATATGTACATACATACATGGATACATTTGTATGTATGTATGTATGTACATGCATTTGCTAGCCAAGCATACTTTACTAGAATACTCTTGTCGCTGCTGTTGTTATTGCCTCTCCTCATCTTTACTCGCTGCTGCATACACACGCCCTTCTTTACAGAGCCAGGCAAACGGACAAGCGGACAGTCGGAAGAGACAGACAGACAAACAGTCAGACGATTTTAGTTGGCTCGCCTGCTGCTGCTGCTAGCTGCTGCTGCTGGCTGCGTTTTTTCTCTCCCTCTCTCCCTTTCTCACTGTCTCTGTCTCTCTTTTCTAGTTGCTGCCTTCGCCGCGCTGCCGTTTTTCATTTCGTTTTGTATTTTGTGTCGTTTCTGTTTGAACTGTTTGGCGTTGTTGCTGTTGTTGTTGTTGTTGTTGTTGTTTAATGTCTCTTGAGTATCTGCTTTGGTTTGCTTTGCTGTGCTTCGTTTTGCTTTGCGCTTGGCCTGAATGCAACAGAAAATAAATAAATAAAAGAAATACTGTGCACGTTCGCTATAATGAACTAATTGTAGTCAAGTTGGTTTTCCTCTTACCCCCCTTCCCCTTCCCCCATCCCATTCCCCTTCTCTAGATCTACTAATCATTCTCCTCGCACACACACGCTTTCACAACACATAGAAAACATAGAAATTCCGTTTGTCTGCATATTAGGTACATTTATCGTTCAATTTAACGACAGCTCACTGTATGCTTATTGTGTGGCCTGCAGCTCTAGCTGTTATTATTATTATTGTTGTTGTAGTTGTTAGCCTGCAGGAAGCGGCGACGGTGGTTGCCGCTGACCACAGCCTAAAGACGGAAATATCCTTCTGAGCGCGCGTCAAGTTACACAGTTAGCAAAACTGAACGAAAGACTTATTAGAGCGTTGCCACGCAGGCAGAGACAGTGATAGCGAAAGAGAGAGAGAGAGAGAGAGAGGAGGGAGAGAAGCTGCTAAAATCATTTGCAATGATCACTTAACGCCGATTATAACAAAACAAAAACAAAATTATAATTATAATGTATCTATGCACATTTAGAAACCGTTATATTTGTTGTTATACTTATGTACATATATATATATTTAGCACACTTCAACTATTTTGAGTAATCGCTCGTTCGTCGTTGCCGTTGCCGTTGCCATCGCCCGCGCTATTTCTCGCTAGACACGCACTTTGGCCTTTCGCTAACTGCGAAGGTTGCCACACGCTCACGCACAAGCTTGAAAGGGCAATCGAGTGAACAACGAACACACGTGGGCAACATCGCGAGCCAGTGTTGCCAATTTAGCTTCTGATAAATATTATAAATGATTTTATTACAAATTATAGAGTATTGCCAAGTCGCCATGGTTTAATTGCTTTTTAAGCAATTATAATATATAAATACCAAAGCCTACATTTATTTTATTTCTAAAATCTATAATTATTTTCCAGTCTAGTATTTTCTCAGAGAAGTGTATTGCTAAGTCGTTTTTTATTTGCTCAAGCAACTTTGGCTAGTTTAAAATTTTGTTTTTCCTCTATCATTATTATTATTATTTTTGGCAAAAGCTGGCAGCTCTGGCTGCCTCTTACAATTTATAATCAGACACAGACACACACACACACACACACACACATGTGTATATGGACATACATATGTATGTATATACGTATGCAGTTATACGTATGTCCGCATTGTATGTATGTATGTATGTGTATGTATATATATATGTATATGTATGTATGTATATGTATGTATATGTATGTATATGTATGTATATGTATGTATATGTGTGTATATGTATGTATATATATGTATATGTATGTATGTATGTATGTATGTATGTATGTATGCATGTGTGTGTATGTGTGTATGCATGCATGTGTATGTATGTGTGTATGCATGCATGTGTATGTATGTATGTATGTAAGTATGCATGTGTATGTATGTATGTAAGTATGCATGTGTATATTTGTCGCGTGTAGCTGTGCATAGTTATATTTTGCTTTCTTGCTCATTTACTCACTTTGGCAAATTCTGCAGGTAACGCATCTGTTTCTCGCGTCTCAGCTCATCGGTAAGTCGACAATAGGTATTATTGATGCAGACGCTGCGGCGCAAATTCGCCTCGGAATCCTTGATGCGCTCCAGCTTGTGGGCGCACAGCTGCAGGATGCGTTTACGTTCCTCGCGCTGACGCAGCTTTGGCGAGATCATTGGCACGCGCGAACGATGATGATGATAGCCAATGGGGGGTGAGCAGCGTGGTGGTCCGAACATGTCGGAATCATCGTCGCTGCCGCTGCCGCCGCCGCCGCCGCCACAGCCGTTGCCATTCGCTGCATTTGTATTGGTTGGCAAGGTCATTGTGCGATGTGCTTGTGTGTGTGTCTTTGTGTGCGTGCGCGACTGCAAATGTATGCGTCTGAATCGCATTCAAAGCTTCTCCTCTTCTGCTTTGCACTACTGCTGCGGCTACTCTTTTTTTATTTTTTATTTTTATGTTGCTTCTTTCCACTGCACACACAAGGTAAAAACCACAATGTTGATTTTTTAATGATTGTTATTTATTTTGTATTGATTGATATTTTTATTTTGATTTGTTTGGATTATTATTATTATTATTTTATTTAATATGTTCTTTGCTGTGAGTTAGAAAATTAACACAATTTTCATCTAATTGTCGGCGCTTGATAGGACACGGCCAATGTTTCCTCCTCCTTCTTTTTTTTATTATTTTCAAATTACAACACGCTTTTGTATAGGCGAGCGTGCGTGTATGTGTGTGTGTGTTGCTCTCTGCTATGCTGCCGCTGCCGCTGTTGTTGTTGTTGCTGCTGCTGCGCTGTTGCTGCGTGAGATTTCACTTTGCTTTTGCTGTTTGTTTTGTGTGTGTAGTGAATGCGTGCGTGTATGGCCCGTTATGTTTCGTTAATTTTGCATTAATTCGCACGCTTTGTCTTTTGCTTGTATTTACTTTTGCTTTTGCATTTGTTTTTGGTTTTTGTTTTTGTTTTTATTTGTATCAAAATTCAAAATATTCCAGGACTTTTGAATTTATTGAAGCGCACAGAACCCAACAAAAATGAATGAAAAAAAATTATTTAAAAAAAAGCAACAACAACTGTGTATATTCTATTATTAACTGTTCAATTAGGCACTCAGTGTTGACAATTACAATTCAAGTTGGCAGCCTTTTTATTTATTTGTTAATTATTTTGTTTTTGTTTTTATTTGGTTTTTGGATTTTTTGTTTTTTATTCTTTGAACACGCGGCTTCTTTAGACGGTGGGCAGTGCAAGTGCAGTTTGGAGGGCTGAATGGGGGGCGCGGTTAAAAAGGAGCGACACACACAAAGTAAAAAAAAAAAATTGAGAGAGAGAGAGGCACAAAAGTCTTTTACTAATTGTTTGATTTGTTTGTTTAATTAAATGTTTTTTTTTTTTTTTTTTAATTATAGTCGCCTGTTGAGGTTGCGTGAATGAGTAAAAGATAGAGAGTGAGAGAAAGAGAGCGCGCGGAACGTGTAAGTTGGGGAGCGCGTGGTTTTTGTTGTTGCGTTACTTGTGTTACTAGGCCGAACTTTGCCGCTGCCACTTGCACGTCCGCACAGTTCTCGCGTTCGATGTGAACTGAAAATTGAATGAATGAAGCGCACGGGCTTTGGCTGGCTAGCCTGGCATCAGCAGCGACAGCAGAGCACAAGCAGAGACAGCGACAGCGACAGAGACAGAGGCAGGCAGCGGCTGTTTTGTTTGCCTGCCAGCGACGACGTCGTCGTCGTTGGCAGCGCGCACAGATGTTCATGCTACTTCGGTTCGGTCTCTGGTGGCATCGCAGCCGCATGTACAAACGGAAGTAGCAGCCAGCAGAGACGTCGGCTAACCTAAGCTGAGCCGAGCCGAACTGAGCAGAGCAGAAACGCCAGCCTAAGAGCGCAAAGAGAGTGTTGCTATACAGCATAAAGAGCGCAGTGCATGGCGTACGTGCGTGCTGTGCTCTATATATGTATGAGTTTGTGTGTGTGTACACGAGCGTCGGTGTGATATGCAAGATTTTGGCATTGGGTGTGTGTGTGTGTGTGTGGGGCATTTTCTTGGCGTGTTTTGTTGTTTGTCTGCTGGTTGCTGCTGCTGCCATTTGTAACGGAAGCGAAACGCAAACACACGCGCCGCTGACTCCAACAAAGCCAAAAGGCGGCGAGTGGGTGGTCGGACAGTTGGCAAAAATTTGAGAGCCTCTTGTGTTGTCTTTTGTCGCCTGTCGCTCCGGCGGCTTGGCACGCGCTTTGGCAGACGCTGCGGCCAATGAGCATAAATTTTATAGTTTCCTTTTTGCATACACATACATACATACATACACACATACATGCATACAGGCAACATGCTGTACGCACATACATATACAAATATATTGTATGTATGTATGTATGGATGTACATGCAGATGTTTGCATTATTTCTTCTCTTCGTTTTTGTTTTTATTATGTAAAAAGTGACTGGCCTTAAGCAACAGACGCGGCAGACCGTTAGCGGCAGCGTTTATTAAGTTGCCAGTCAGGCGCATGACAAATGGCGGCGACTCTATCAATATAATTTGTTTTTGCTATATTTATTTATTTCATTTTATTTTTTTGGCAAATGCAAATGCAAATGCTTACAAACTGTTCCCAATATGCAAGCTGCATGTAAATGTGTAAGTGTGTGTATGTGTGTGTTTGTAAAAAACTTGAGGTCACTTTTGGCACTCTCTTAATTTATGCCCATGTACATATATACGTATGTGTGTGTGTATGTGCGTCTGCTTGTGCTCAGCCAGCGTAATCTCTTACCAACAGACACACACACACACACACACACACACACATACACACACAAGAGAGCGTCTTGTTGATCATTATGATTATTCAAGTTGTTTTTGCTGTTGCTATTTTCTTGTTATTAATTGCCACTGCGTTGGCTTCTAATTCTTTGAAACAATTTTGTGCTTTGCTTGAGCTGCCAAAAAGCAAAGAAAACAAAAAAAGCACAAAATGGGAATTCAGCGATAAACAATGCAAAATATAATTTTCTTCGTAAGCGCCATGACTCAAAATGTGTTTAACTGTGAATTGAGTGGGCAGCGCAATGTTGCAAGAAGAATAGGAAGAAGGAGAAGCACAAAACTGAGAAATAACTGTATCCTAAAAAACACAAATTACAGTCAGGGCCGATTTTTACGAATGTGTGTGTGTGTGTGTGTGTGTGTGTGTGTGTGTGTGTGTGTGTGTGTGTGTGTGTGTGTGTGTGTGTGTATGTATGTATGTATATGTATATTTACTTAACCTAGAAGATTTTCCTTTGGCGCGCATAAAAACAAAATACATAAGAAACAACAACAAAATTGTGAACTAACCTCATTTCGTTTTTATTATGATGAGGAGCTGTGGCGAACAGCGCAAGAGAAAGACAGAGAGAGAGAGAGAAAGAGATGTATGGCAATTGTTTTTTGTTTTTTATTTTTGTTTTCCTCGACCTTGCAGGCGTGTGTACTTATTATCTATATAACTCAAACTTTTACTTGCTATGCACAAATACATATGCACACACAAACACACACACACGCACATACACTCAGGCAGTACACGCAGAAGCTGATGAATAACTGTTTATTTGCAAAAGTAATCATCATTGGAGTGCTATAAGTGAACTGATTCGCTTTTAGTTCAATGTCAAATACACGCGCACACACACACTCACACACGCATAAATCTATGAACGTGCCTCTCTGCCTCTGCATATCCTTTAGCATTGCATTGACCTTTCATGGCCTTCGCTTTTGCCCCTGGCCTCTGTCGCGGCATGCTATCTCGCTCGCACTGCTATTTGATATCGTTTTCGCTTAGGCTGCAGCGAACGGCATTCTGTAAAGATAAATTCAAATTACGTAATTAAGCAGGCCTAACAATTAAATATTTATTGCTTTCAATTTGCTGCACGATAAGCCCAAAAGTACAAAACAAAAATCGTAACGCGCACACATACACACACACACATACGCACGCACACAGATGCAGCTGACGCACGCCGAGTTACCAGCAGCGACGGCAGCAGTAACGGCGACGGCGACGGCGACTGCGACAGCGACAGCGTAAGCAACTACCTGCGGCCACTGAGCAAAAAGAAATCACCGCGCTTAATTTCAAGATGGTGTTTCGTTATTTTTTTTAATACTTTTTTTTTTACATTTATTTCTTGACTTTTCTGTTATTGATGTTGCTGTGTATGTTCTTTGGCTAGGGTGTGGGGCGGTGTGGCATGGCGGGCTTTGCGTTCAGCAGCTACTCTGGGCAGCAAAAGCAAACGCACGCGAACAACAAAAGGTGCCGAAATGAAAACGAAAACGAAAATTGCCCACTGCCAAAGCAAAAACAAAAATAAGCACAACAACAACAACAACGGTGGCGGCGTCAACGTCAACGCATATGCAGCAGCCGACGCTGTCGCGTTGTCTGCATTTTACACACAATTCGCGTTAAAGCCAAACAAAAGCACAAATCCCAAAAAGCAGACGCTCCGCCCCCATGAACTAGTAGGAGCTGTTTCCCATACATACATATTTAGAAATATATATACATACATACATACAGGCACAGCTGTATCTAAGCTAAAGCTACAGCAACAATTTAATTATCAATAACATATTTAAGTTTCGTTTGCCTCTGACGCCCCGCCATTGCCGCTGGCTAACTTTGTCTGTGTTGTATTTTCTTCTTTTTTCTGTGTGTGTGTGTGTTTTTTTTTGCGCGCACGCTCTCTTTGGCTGCTTATCCGTACGCTCTTTGCATTTGCCAAAGCAGACCACAGTGGCCATTTAACGCAAATAAATGAATGTTAACGATATTTTGCTTTAGTTGAATTTGTATTATTTATTGCAGTATTTATTCTACTATTGTTAGCAACAATCTATCAAGTATTTTGTAATTCGATCTTCTGTTATCCAAAATTATAAGCACAACAACCAACCAACCAAGCAACGACATGCGTTCTATTTCATGCTACCTAAATGGTGTGTCTGTTGTATCATTAACATTCCATACAAACAGTCCCACTGTGCGCCGTGTGAATGAACGTATAAAAAGTGAGAGCGCGTCGCCGTCGCGCTCATAAACGAAAATCAATGACTCCCAATGCGCGCCGACGACGACTGTTGAGCGTCGTTTGCCCCGCAGCGTCGCTGCATACTCCTCTGTTCCATACGAAACCATACCATTGGCTAGCTCTATTGTTTGTTGTTGCGGTGGCTTCTTCCTTCGTTCATTTGTTCTTGTTCTTGTGCTTGTTCTTGATATTGTTGTTGCTGTTGTCGTTGGCGGCCAAAGCAGCGCAGTGATAAATGCGTCAGCCTCAGCAGTTTTGGCTGCGGCATACATATATGTATGTATGTGTGTGAGAGTGTGTGTGTGTGAGTGCGTGTGTCCTGTTCTCGTTGTTTTTGTGCATTAAAAATGACTCGTGTTTGGAGCATTGTTGAATTGAGTCTAAGTATTTAAAGTTGATGCTGATGCTATTGCATACACATACATACGTACATAAAAATATTGCATGCATACACACACACACACGCACGCATAAGCAGAGAACAGGCCAGTTTTCGTTATTGTTACTGCTGTTGCCATTTTACAACGTCTGCGGGCGCTGCTGCCGTTGGCGTAGACGCTGCCAGCGTTGCCTTAGCTGTCGGTGCTTTTAACTGTGTGCCCTTCACAAAAAAAAAGTGGTTGTTGTTGTTGTTGTTGCTGTTTGTATGTTTACCTACATTTATATACATATACATACATAATAGCATGCAAGTTTGTGTGTGTGTGTTTTCGTTTACGTATATTATACATAAATTTGGTCATGTTTGCAATACACAGAATCTATTGCAAAGCCAAAAGGCATAAGGGGCAAAATGGTAACGTAACTGTAATGCGACCAACGGAACGACTGGCGAAAGCATATTCCAAAACTCCCTCGCTGCCCCGTTCCCTCGCTCCCTCGTTCTCTCTCTCGCTCTCGCTCTTTGGTGGTCTGCTTCTCTGTCGGTTTGCCTGTCGCTCTCTTTGCTCTTTGTGTTTATGCTTTCAACATTGATACGTGCCACTTTTCGCCGCCATCAGAGAGATACACAGACACACACACACACACACGCACATGCACATACACATACACGCTTATAAGGCAGCAACGCCAGCAGAGGGACACGGACAGCTGGCTAAGTTTGTAATTAATTGCGGCCTTGCCACACACCGACCAACCAAACAACCAACCAACCAACCGACCGACTGACCGCCCGCCCACCCCCAACGTTGGCTGTCCAATGTTGCTGAAGCTGTTGATGTTGTTGCTGCTGCGACGTGAGAAAGCTGTAGATGAAACGCTTCGCTTGTCCGCCTCGCTGCCGCTGCTGCTGTCATGTCATTTTTTTTTTCTTTTCGCTCTTTGTGCGCTTAAAGACCCTGCACAGGGCAAACGCTGTTTTGGGCAGAGAAAGCGCGCTAGTTACAGTTGCAATCTAAAGCTTTGACTTCACATCTAAACACAGACACACACACACACACATGCATATGTAGTGCTCTTTGCGTTGCGACAGCGCCGCCAATCCGAGTCCGACTTACTGTAAAACTTGACGAAATCCTTTAAAATTTAGCAAAGTCTTTTGGGCTCATTTTGAGTGCCGCCCGCACTTTGCCTTTGCTACACACCTTTATCTTCTTTTTCTTTTGCACTCACCCCAAATAAAAGTAAAAAAACAAAAAAAAAAAACATACGCTGCTGCTGCTACTGGTGCATATGCTTCAGCTGTCTGGTCTGCCTGCCAGCATGTATTTTTGTATGTGTTTGTGTGCCTGTGTGTAGTACGTGTGCATGCATGTGTGCATGGGTGTGTGTGTGCCTGTTTATGCCTGTGCGCCTGGCTTTGGCTGCTGCTGCTGCTGCTGCTGCTGCTGCTGCGACTGCTGCTTGCTGTGCTACTCACCTCTCACTCAACTTATCGCATAATCGCGACGCATTGTCAAGACTGAGACGGGCTCTGTGCATGTATGTATGTATGTTACATATATGTACATACATGTACGTATGTATGTACATAGGCTTTGTTGTTGCTACTGCATCAGCAATGCAGTCTTTGCTTTACATACATATACATACACATGCATAACACATACATATGTATGTATGTATGTATTAATATTCTTTGTAGTTATTCTTTTGCTATGACACGTTTTCGATTTTGATTTGTTTTGCATTAGCGTCAAAATAAACGTAAGCACAGCACCACTGCTTTACGTGCAAGACTCGCAACGCTGCCGCTACGTAATCGTTCTGCATAAGAAAAATTAAAAAAAAAAAAAGAAATACAAATAAAATATAGTTCAAGGCATAACGAGATTTCGTAATCTTAATAAGCAGATGTCATCGCTTTTGTAGCCATTTAAGCGCCGTGTATGTGTGCGTTTGCATATGTATACATGCATCATACATGTACATGTATGTATGTATGTATGTGTGCGTGTCTCACTCCCTCTCTCTAATTGTGTGTGTGTGTGTGCGTGCGTGTGTGTGTTTGTCTATATGAAATAACTCTTTTTACTCAAGTGATTTGTACATATAATTAGGTACATTCATACATGCATACACACGAACACACAAGTATGTACATATGTATGTACATATGTATGTACATATGTATGTATGTGTGTAGACATTTACATTCATATTTATGTAGTATATTTCTGTTCGCTTGTGTTCCATCCTCATCACATTTCATTTCGCCTCGCATTTGGTCATTACCAAATCCACTTGTATTTTGCTGCTCCAATTGATTTCCAAGTTTGTTTGGCGACAATTCGGAATCATTCCGGCAGCACAAACACACACACACACACACACACACACACACACACACACACACACACACACACACACACACACGCACACACACACACACACACGCATTCACACACACACACACACATATACACACACACGCATTCACACACACGCATTCACACACACACACATTCACTCACGTACATTTGTATAGATGTATATGTTTGTTTGTATGTGTACACATGTCGAAATGATTTTCATTTTCATTTATTGTGTTATTGCTTTTACTGCTGTTGCCGTTTGCCGTTGTCGCTGCTGCCGTCACCGTCATCGTCGTCACTGACGTCGCGTCGCTGCCATGCCGACTTCGCGCTGCCGCTTCTGTTATTGTAATTTGTGTTTGCCGTTTGCGTAGTTTAAACTTGTTGGGTCTAGTTGTTGCTACTGTTGTTGTTGTTGTTGTTTTTTTTTTTTTTTTTAATGTTGGAATCGTCATTGTCGTTATGATACCCTGTATATCAAAGCGCCTATGCTCTCACATGTAACGGCTATACATACATATGTATGTATGTATGTATGTATGTATGCAAGAAAGAGAGTGTGCAAAATAATTGAAACGCTCGTGGAAAATAGCTGTCCGCTGGCACAGCTTTCACTGTACTTGCATTTGAATGTACATTTACAGTTATCCATAGTTGCGAATAAAGCATAATAGAATGGCATTTATCGTAGCATACTTATTTGGTTGAGCATGCTTCGGATTACAGGGTGCTTTGCCATAAGTACATAGCTGCGCTGCAGCACAACGAGCATATTTGATTTGTTCGATTTACAGCTAAAATACGAAAAGAGAATAGGAACTAGAGAAGCAGCCAAAATGGTTTCACACACATACACGCAGTGTGTGTGTGAGCGACATGGCGCTGATTTGGCATAGCGCTCAGCTTCCTCTTCCACCCCCTTCAGACTTTTCGACTATATTTTTGTGGGTTTCCTCGTTGTGTGTGTTTGTGCGCACAAATTTGGCGTCGCAATTGATAAGCGCTTGTGACGTCATAGCAGGTGAAGTTTTTTTTTTTTTTTAAGTATGTGTTGCTTGATGGGCAGCGCAATGATCAAAAGCCAAAACTGGTTTTAACACGCACATGGGCAGGCAAGCGTTGCCAGACAGCGTAGAGGCATTAACATTAACATAATTATGTTAGGCTTAAGCCAAACATACATACATACACGTATATGTATATACATAAATATCTATGGGTGTGTGGTTACATATCGAGCAATACATACAAACAATGGTTTGCCCATTGGAGCAAAGACAAATTGATTTAATTACATTTCAAATATGTTAACAAGCTACAGCAACAATAACCACAGCCATGGCTGTAGCGATAACAAACTAAAAATGCACACGAAATGGAATTTCCGAATATCATAAACAGCGCCGACCGCAACAAGAAGCAACGCTGTGCTGTGCTGCGCTGCGCTAACGTCGACGCTGACGCTGACGACGATGCTGACGCTGACGTGAACGCTAACATTGTGGCCGCTGGCGACGTCAACGCCTATGCCCGAGCGTCGACCTGTATTCGCGCGCGCTTTTTACGTTTGGTTTGTTTGCAGGCCTCTGGCATACAGATGCAGCCCTTTGTGTGCGTGCGTGTATGTGAGTGTGAGTGTGCATACCTGCGCCAGACTAGGCAATTTCTGTGTGTTTGTAAATGCATGTATGTATGTTTGTATGCTTGTGTTTGAATGTGCATATGTTGCCATTTATGTAGCTTGGGCCACTGAGACTGACGTTTGTTTTTTATTTTATTTTTTTTTATACTTTTTAGTTTTCATTTGCTGTGTTTTGCTGTTGTTGTTGGTGCTGTTGTCATACGAGAGTGTGAAGCGGTAGCGGCAACGCCAACAGCTGGCGGTTATTGGACAGGCCGAATCGGCTTTATGACCATAAAAGCCATAAAAAAGCATGAAGAGCAAAAGCAGCAGCAACAACAGCAACAACTGAATAGCTCCAAAGCAAGAGAGTGCCAGCAACAAAAACAACAACGTCATAGCCTAGCAGTGCGCGCATATTCTGCGAGCAGCATTTAAGAGAATATAAGAGCAATGAAAATATCGAAGTAAGAGAGCGAACGAGAGCGTTCACAGCGTTGACAATTTTATTCGATTTGGCTGCCGCTGTTGTTGCTGCTTTTGTTTTTGTTTTTGTTTTTGTCTGTGTGTCTGTTTTTGTTCTTGTAGCAAAGCCGAAAGGTTGTGGGCGAGCGTATTACGTGCACAGGGGAATGAGGCATAACGGACAAGGTTGTAAGCATGTGGCGTCAACGTCAACGTCAACGTCGACGCTAACGTTAACGTAGTGCGTATCCTGCTCTTTATGTGCGTATATATATATATATATGTATATATGTATGTGTGCCCGTGTGAGTGTGTCTGTGTGTGTTTATTTTCGAGCTTTTTGCTTGAGTTGTTTTTGGTTTTCATTATTTTTTTATTGCCACTTGCGTGCGCTGCCATTTAGCGCATTTAATTTAATAATTAAGTCGCTGATGGAGACGCGCGCGCGCTCTTTAACGCCAGCATACACACACACACACACACACATTCACTAACATGCGTGTGAATGTAGCGTATGTAGCCCCATTCTGTTCGAAGTCCGTCCGCATTTTGTTAGCTACTTTGTTTTGCAATAAGCATGGCGAATGCATGCATGCAAAGAGCACCGCCAAAGATCACGCTCTCTGAACGCGAAGGGCTGTGCAAGGGTAACGAGAATGATTTTGTTTTTCTTTCTGTAATTAACACGCTAAATACCGTTTATGTGCTATTGCTTTAGCTTCACGAAGCGACGTGCGACGGCAGCGATTCTTGCTGCAATTCGTAAATTCATTTCGGTAATGCGCGCCATTTATGCCTATATACATACATATATACATGTGTGTGTGTGTGTGTGTGTGTGTGTGTGTGTGTGTGTGTATGTATGTGTGTGTGTGTGTGTGTGTATGTATGTATGTGTGTGTGTGTGTGTATTTGTGTATGTATGCGTGCGTATTCTCTTTTTCTCATTGCATTCTATTTACTTTTCATAACTCTGCCAAAACTTAACGAAAGTCGATTAGTTAAACATGTTCGATCATCATTTGTCATTCATTTGCCGACTCTTTACTCTACAACTCTCTCTAATAAATTAGATTCACACTTATGTATATACATACATAAATATAATCAAGTTGTTTATAAATTTGTGAATTAGGGCATTCTCGTTAGTTAACTCGCTTTGAAAGCTACTCATTGTCGTACAATGGCCTAAATAAAAAAAAAATAAAAATAAAAAAAAAATCAACTTTGAAAAAAGTTACCTTGAAGCAAACATTTTATACAAGGGGCTAATGCCCGAAATATTGCTAAAATTTTGTTGTATGTTTATTTGTTTGTTTTGTTTGTTCGTCTTTTCGTTTTTTGTTGTTGTTTTTTTTGGCTGGATGTGACATTGATATAACTGCTGAGTCAAAGCGTTGGGTCATTCGCCTAAAGCGCAATCTAACTTCGCGAAGAGACCTTGCTGAGAGAATAGCAACTGGTTATCAGCTAACTATCATTGCCTATGACTCAATCAGAAGTACCTGCATCTCAATGTTTTTATATACATACATACACACACACAGTCCGTGCATATACGCTGCCAAATTAACGGATCAGCGCTCGGCCGCGATACCAAACACTTTCGCGCACCAGCAATTATCTTGTCACCCATCTCGCTGCTGGCTTGTTATTTTGCTAAGTAAATACATACATACACAAGCAATACACATGAACAAGCGCGCACACAAAACCACACGCACACATATACACATACATATGTATGTATGTATATATAATTCAGCCCACTACTTGCTTACTCTTTTTACGGTTACACGTGCGTGCGTCGTCCTCGTCATTACTCTATGAGCCCCCCCTCCCTACTATCCTCCCGCATATCCAGAGCCCACTCTCGTAAAATCATCAACACTCGACAAACCGAAACAGAGCGCAACGTTTGCCAGCCACACCGTTTTGCCGCTTCTCACTCTTTCCGCTCTCGTGGGGTCGCTCTCTCGCTCTCGTTCTCCCTCTCTCTCTCTCTCTCTCTCTTTGCCTATTGGCACGGTTGGTGTCTTTGTTGTGCGCTCTCACTACATCTGCTACTTCGTGTGTACTTCGATTTCGGCTTTGGGCTTCGTTTGCTTTGCTGTGTTTATAATACACTCTATTGGGTAACGTACACATTAGCTATTTGAGTGATTTTAGAAGTGCTTAAATGACTTGCATAGGTGTAGTTGAAGTTTATTTAGTTTATTTGTATATATTTTATATTTCTATATATTCAATGGATATTCAATGTTATTTAGGCAATACTTTAACTTTCATTATATGTTGCTAATTGCTGTGGGAGAACTTAGTGTATGCATAATTCGGTGCTGCGTTATTTATTATTATACTTTACTTGTTGTTGTTTTTTATTGCGGTTTTGCATTTAGAAATTGATGATGATGCCTCTTTGTGTTTGCGCCCGCGTCTGTGTGTGTGTGTGTGTGTGTGTGTATGTGTTTGTGTGCGTGTGGGAACGTTTTTCTTTTAAATTGAAACTGTAACACCAAATGTCTGCGTGTTCGTGTGCGTGTGCCTGTGCTTGAGTGCGTGCGTTCGTGTGTGTGTGTGTGGTAATAGTAGTGGTGGTACGCAAGTGGCCTATGGTCCGTCCGTCTAACCCATCGGTGTCCGCCTGCTGCGGTGGCCCGGCCTGTGGCCGGCAGTGGCGTCGACGGCGTGAAAAAACATTTTATGGTCTTCTGTTTAGCTTTTGAGTGGCTTTAAATGCGTTTCTCGACTGATTTTTATATGCCTCGTGTCCCCTGCAGGGGCGCACGCTCTCATGTGAGAAGAGCATTCTTAGCATATTTTCGATTGATATCTTGTTTGAAAAGCTGTGGCTAGGTACACTGTACAAGCGGTCATGCATACCTGCCTTTAACAGTGCAGATGTACATATATACATAAGTATGTATGCATGCATGTGTGTGCGTAAACTAAGGTTTGGTGATTTTTTTTCAGCATTTCATTTGGCAGTATTTATTGCCCCTTCTCTCTCTCTCTCTTTCTCTCGCTTTTTGTATGCAATTTGAAATTTGTTGTTATTATCGTTATTGCAATACGTGTCGTGTTAACTTAATAATAATAACAGCAACAACGAAAACGATAACAAAAATAAAAACAACAACAACAACAAATGTTCAGATGAGCAAGAAAATGCCGGAAGTTAACGCCGCCGTCAATATGTACATCGACGTCGCTGTCAGCGTCGCTGTTAAGCTAAGTGACTGTAAGCTGGCGCTGCTGGCAGCGCTGCCAACATTGACACGCTGCCCGCTACTTGCTGCCGACGCGACGTTGACGTTGACAGCAGACGTGCTGCTGTGATGCTGTTGATGGTGATGACGACGTCACCTTCGACGTCGACGTTGACGTTGACGTTGCCGCCAACGAAAGCGTTGACATTGTTTTTGTTGTTTTCGATTTTCGTTTTCGCCAGTTCTTATTGTTATTACTGTTGTTATTGTTGTTGCGAAAACAGCAACAATTATTGTTGCGGCGCATTTCGAATTCAAATTGAATTTATGTATGTATGTATGCGCACGTGTGTGTGTGTGTGTGGCGGCTGCTGTTGCTTTCCATTTATTATTAAGCAACAGCGGCAGCGCTGCCACTCTTTTTGTTTATTTGTTTATTTGTTTGTATGCATGATATGAACAATTTATATCCATAAATAAATGAATTTTTCTCGCATTGAAGCCGGATTGCGAAGACGCCCTGATCCCCCCAATTGAATCCAAGATCAACTCATTTAGCAAAAGGTCATCGATAAGTGTCAGGTTATCTACACACAAATATACACATGTACATGTACATATGTATGTATGTATGTATGTATGTATTTATGTACATATGTACGTGTCACTGTGTAACCGATTCCCGGATGTAAATACTTTCAGTGAACATTTGCCAGAGCAAGGCGAACTCTTTGTCTACGTTTGTTGTGTGTGTGTACACATGAATTCACATACATACATACATACATATGTATGTACATGCATGTATGTACATACATATATTAGTCTATTTGTTCGTTTATCTACGCATTTGGGTCAGAACCTGTTGACATAAAGTATTTAACACTTAAATGGGTTAAAATGCAAAACACAATATCATCAAAATAAAAGAAAAGCAAAAGCAGAAGCAAGGCAAACAGCAACAGTAGCAAACGCAAAAAAAAAAAAAAAAAAAAAAACCAAACCAAACACATCTAATAACATTAAGAAGCAAATTGGCGAAAAGTATGGCAACTACAACAGCAACCGCAACCGCAGCCGCAGCCACAGTGGCAGCGACAGCGACAGCGAACGACAATGTTAAAAAAAAAAACCCACAGCGAAACAAAGAAGTGGGAAGGAAAACAAAATATGTTTTTTTTTTTTGTTAATTTTTTATTTAGTTTTTGTATTTTTCGCCGCTGGCCTGAAGAAGTGGAAATAGTCTTGTAAAACGACGAAGAAGAAATTGTGGCTATGTATCAAAATACAAATATACATACATACATGTGTAACTGTTTGTCATACGTCATACAATTAACATGCATGCACACACATGCATACATAACATGCATGAAAAAGGCCATTACATACATACATACATACAGCTCATAAGCTAACATTGTAAAAACATAGCACCAGCAACAACAACAACAGCACACACACACACACACACACAAAACAAAGCAAAACCGCTAAATTACAACAACAAGCATAACAACAACAACAACAACAACAACAACAACAACAACAGTAACATCAGCAACTCATTCGTGTGACGATTATCTTGAAATGAGACCATAGCACACACACGTACATACACACACACACACTCATATACACATTTACATACACGAGCGCAAAGTTAAACGGCCGCGCGGAACAATGACGACGCCGACGTTAGCGTCGCTGCCAACAAGTCCCACAAGTCATTGCGCTGAGCAAGCGGCAACAACAACAACAGCAACGACAACAAGCAACAAGGGCGGAAGCAAGAGAAAACCAAAAGCCCAGCCAAAAGAGAACGAACGCACAACAAAGAGCAGCGACGCCACGTTCGACGCTGGCAGCGACGTCGAGGTCAGCACAAACACAACACACACACACACACAGAGGCATATATAGAGACAAAATACATAATACAAATGAGCGAACATTTTTCAGCCGCATGGTGGCTGGCCCCCACGAGTGGACAGACGGCGACGGCGACAGAGACGGTGACAGCGAGGCATGGAAGCGCCGTTTAAATTGGGACGCCCCGCTTGTGGCTAGCTTATGTTTTAGCTTCCATTTCATTATTATTATTTCTATTTGTTTTTTATTTAATTTATTTATTTGACATTTGATTTTTAATTCCTGTGCAGCGCTGCCGCGTTGCTGTCGCGTACATTTTGTTTTTATGTCTCGTCCTTTGAGCCGAAGAGAGTGCCCTTCACTCGCCAGTCAATTTCAGCCCATCTCTTTAACTGTGCTTGCCTGAGTGTGTGTGTGTGTGTGTGTGTTTGTGTTTGTGCAATTATACTGGTTTGTTGTGCATAGCCGACAATCAAATGTTGCTCCGTGTCTTTGCATGAATGTTGTCTGTGTGTCTGCTTGCGCTCGTGTGTATATGCCTGTATGTGTGTGTGTGTGAGTGCAACGATATTGCCTTTGCCTGCGCTGCTTCTTCTGTTCACGGCTATGTCATCACCTATGCGCCCTCTTCTCCCCTTCCTTCCAATCAACTTCTCATGCGCTCTTCTCCACACTCTCTGCCTCTCTACTACTACTCCAGTTAGCATGGATTTTGCACGCTTGTTCGCCTGTTCGCTTGCTTACTCACTCTCGCACTCGCTCACTCGCTCACTTGCTCGTTGTTCAGTTTTACTCACTTATTCGCTTTGGACATTTTCTGAGACGCTCAGTTGCTATTGGTATTGGTATTAGTATTGAGTTACTTTTCTGGGCTAATCCCGAGACGAAGACTTTGCTGCTGTTGTTGTTATTATTATTATTATTATTATTGTTGTTGTTTTTGTTGCTTCTGCTGCTGCTGCCTGGCTGCCTGTCGGTGTACAACTTCGTGTCAGGTGAGGGCCAGAAAACTTTCTAAGGTTTCGCCGGAGCCGTTTGAAGTAATCATTGCCCATTTTGTTTCATAATTAATAATCAACGCTTGTGTATCTATCAAGATACGAACACACACAGCCAGACACACACACACACACACACACACACACACACACACACACACACACACACACACACACACACACACACACACACACACACACACACACACACACACACACACACACACACACACACACACACACACACACACACACACACACACACACACATACACACATACACAGGCAGTCAGCCACTAGCAATCGCATGCACACATACACACATACAAGTATGCATATAACAGTGTATGTGTGTGCGTGTGCTTGTGTGCGCGCGCGTGTGCTTGTCTGTCGCCAGAGGGCGGCTATGCTAGCAGCGGCAATCAAATTTGGAGGGTGGGCCAACAATTAAGCATGGATTATGTTAGCAACAGATTTGTGCTCAACGCTCCCAGATCTCTGGCACAAATTTATTTTTGTGAATGAAAATTCGAACAAGAAGTGAAAAAAGAAACCATTTTGATGAGGATACATACATACATACATATGTACGTACATACATACATATGTATGTATGTACATATTTATGTACATTTGTCTGCTTACAATGCATCACAGATTTAGTGACAAAATTATATTACTCTCAGCAAGGGTATAAGAAGACGCTGTGCCCCTTTACATGTGCAGCTGCTCACAGGTAGGCAAAGGCACTCACACACAGGAACATAGGTGCATATGTACGTGCATTCGTCCCCCCTGTCGTGTAGAGATTGTCAGCTGTTTTGCTGTTTATCAGCCGCGTCGTGCGATGCAACGTGACAAAACAATTTACAACAACAATGAAGCGGAGACGACGACGACGACAATTTTATTTACAGCTTTGATCAGAGTTAGTCAGAGAGCACGATGTTCCAACTCGGAAGTTGATAGTTCCACACGAAAAATATAAAGCCTAGCCAATATAAAGAAGAAGAAGAACACGAAGGAGAAGCAGTGGCAGAAAACAAATACTAAGCACCAGACGCAGACAGGCAGCAGCAACAACAACTGCAACAACAGCTAGCAGCAGCAGCGCAGCAGCTGCACAGCGACAGCTACGCCAGCATCGACAATGCTGTCAAAATTACTTATCCAAAGAGCGCCGTCAAAGAGCGCAGCAAGACCGCATAAAAAGCGACAGAGAGAGAGCGCCCGATTTTGTCTGTGTGTGTGTTGTGTGCTTGCGTGCAAGAGCGTAGCGTTTGGTTATGCTTTGACTTCGCTGCGCTTAAGAGTCATAAATTTCAAATGCTATCAGCTGTTAAAAATGCATGTGTACAATGCTGATGCTGCTCCGTCTAGCGCCAGCGTCTGCTGCAGCTTCAGTTGCATGCGGGAAAGCCGCACACATGCACACAAACACATACGCTGCTTACATGATAGTACGTGTGTTTATGCTAAGAGCGTTAGCTGAGGGGGGGTTGCTTTTGCTCTTGCTTTTGCTTTTGAATTTTGTTTTTGTTTTTCTTTTGGATTTGCTTCTGCCTGCTGGCGTTGCTGTTTGTGTGATGAGACCAATTAAAGTACAAACGCATTTTTATTTTCCCTTGCACGGGCAGCGACGGCGGCAGCGACGCCAACGCAAACGTCAATTCTTATCGCTGACTGAAATCATTACAGTTCATTTTTATGTAGTTATGTGTGTATTTCTTCTCTTTTTTTTTCAGGGGCAACTTAAGTTTTAATTGGAAATCGTTTTGCCTGCGTATTAATAACAAGAGTGAGAGACAGAGAGAGATGAAAAGAGAGAGAGAGAATTGACTTTTTCTTAATTTTAAATGTGTTCTAAAGATTTCGCATATGATATGCAACGGGTTTTGTCACAGACGATTAACAGTACACCCAAAAATGCATACATACACACACACACACATGTGTGTTTGTGCGCGTGTGTTTAGTGTCCACCCTAAGGCACACAGCGATAAGTGCTCAGCTACAGTTATCGAAGGCGTTTACCAGCTTTGTATCAATCCTTTCAACGATGCGCTTGATGAGCGGCAGAGGAGCGAGCGAGTGCGTGTGAGTGTGAGTGGGTGAGAAGGAGGGGGGCAAAACACGCACAATGGAGTCGGGGGGGAAAGAAAGAAAAAAAAAAAAACAAGAAAAAACTAAAGCGCCGCGGCTCAAAACAAATTGTTTGTTTCCATTCATTGGGGCAACTATAATTAGAAAACCATTTTCTCTATGGCATTTTCCCAAGCGTGCGTACGTGTATGTGCGTGTGTGTGTAACTGTGTATGTGTATGTGTATGTGTATGTGTATGTGTTTGTATTTGTGTGTTATCTGTTATGGATACTTAAAGAGAATTTCTTGGAATATTAGCGCTAGAATATGCTCAAGTCTAGATAAATAATCAAGTAAAAAATGATTTGTGTATAACCTAGATGACAAATATACATATGTATGTATGTATGTATGTATGTATGTTTATACATATATTTATGTACGTGCATGATATATCTCTCTTATTAGAAGAGTATGTAGTAGAGTTGCCTATCAGATGTTACTGGGCATTATAATGCATGTAGTCTATAGCAGTATATAGTAGTTCGATCTTCTATAATAGCTAATCGCCTAGATTGAACTACTATACTATACTATACTATACATATGCTTAAAAAATCGGAAAAATTCGAAGATTTTATATATGTATATTCTATCGTCATCTTTGCTCAACAGCTATGCAAAAACTCAAGCCTAGGCAAAGAGCAATTTTGTTTTTATAACTAATGTCTCTATTTTAGGTATACTCCATCACATATAGAGAACTCTATTATATATATTAGACAAATCAATTTAGGAATTTCATAAATGAGAGCTGTTAGCAAACTCGATAACTTATCGATAACAGTTACGTAGGCTGTGAGCATTGAGCAAGAGATAGCTTCAAATTGACATCTGTTAATTATTAGCATTAGCAATTGTCCGCTACGGCGTATATCACAGTCATATGATTAAATGCTTGCCCCAATACACTTATCGATTTAAGTAGCTATCGAAATGTTGGCCAAATCACAATTTGCATAACAATGGGGACGCAACAATCGTTCACTTATGACTCTAAAGGGCGCACACATACAAGCATACACTCACATCTACATACATATGTATATGTATTTATACAAAGGGTAATATGGATGTGTATATATGTATATTTGAATATCGGTTCATTTCGGGGTTAGTTAGGCTTGAATATGGTAGGCACTTAAACTAATTAAAGCTGTGATTGCCAAGGTAACGGCTCAAGTTTGCAGCAGAGCGAGCGTGTCGTGGGTGTGGCATGTGGGCGTAATGGTTGTGAAAAGTCCTGTCAATGATTTTGCGAACTGTCGGGCATTAAGTACATCCACAGCCACATCAAATCCCGCATTGACAGCGACAACAACAGCAATGCATCCAAGCTCAAGCCGCCCAACCAACCAACCAACCAACCAACCAACCACCCCCCTGCCCAGCTCTAACCAACCCCCAACCCAGTCGATACCGTTTCTCCTCGTCGTCGTCTCCCCGCTTGCCGTCATCGTCTTTCTTCACAGCTTCCGGTTCGTTCACATTTCACATCTTTATAGCGCGCCACCCGTTGACAGAAGCTGAGCGTAGCCAAGCTGTGGCTGGGGAAGGGGGCGCGGAGGGTCGCTGGGAAGAGAAAGACAGAGAGGGAGAGAGAGAGAGTGAGTGAGTGAGTGAGAGTGAGAGCGTGTGTGAGTGAGCGGGCTTAGCGCGGGGTCGAGGGTTGTTTTTTTTTTTTTGCGGCCAACAAACAGCAGTTGAAGTCTGGCCTGGCTTGGCCAGTTAATGTGCGCGCGTGTGCGTGTGCGTATGTGTGCGTGTGCGTATATGTGTGTGTGTGTGTGTGTGTGCGTTGGAGTGTGAAGAATCAACACATACTTATTCCAAATCGCCTTAATTACTTCGAATCCACTCAGCATTTGCCAATTCGCTCACACTAATGCACTTCATCAAATCTTCTCCTTGTTTGCTCCTTTTCTCTCTCTCTCTCGCTCTCTCCATCTCTCTTCCTTTCTGCAGTCTCCTAGATTTCGCTCTATTAATTGTTCTACATTTCAATAAGTTATTTTGTTTGTTCTTTGAACTGGTTCCAGATCACTTGCTTGCAATAACAGGTAAAATTCCGCACAGAATAGCTGCGATTGAGGTTAGGTTAGATAACGGGCGAGCCTAACCTAACAAAATTTAAAAATCCAAAAAATAAATAAATAAATAATATGAAAAAAAAATTAAAATAATAATAAAAAATAATTAAAAATTTCTACATATGAATAAAAAATAAAATGTCAAAACAAAAAAAGAATAATAAATATGAATAAAAAAAAAATAATATTTCAAAAAAAAAAAAAAAAAATGAAAAATAAATAAAAATAAAAAATAAATTTAAAAAAAAATACAAATGAAAAAAAAACATGAATAAAAAAAATATATATATATAGTACAATCAGAGATTAAAAACATTAAAGAGATTAATGGAGAAATAGTTTAATTGTTAGAACTAGAGTTCGTAGAGAATGCGTCACTAGAGCTACGAACCGATTATAAATTGAGGTTGAAAAGATCTTCGATCTTCATTTCATTTACCTAAATTCGGCTTACTTCACAAATGTCGATAAATGCAGAGCTTTCAATTTAAATTCTACATAAATTTTTGATTGATTAATTTATATAAAGTAAGGTTATGGCTAAAAATTAAGCCGCTTAACAATATAGAGCGCAGCTTTTTAAATAGCATATAAAAACAAACTTTTAATGCAATTCTCTAATGGTTATATTATTATAAATAAATGTTATACATACATACATATCTACGCACTATAATAAGCTCAATTTCAGCTAACATTCGCTATCGACATCGACATCGAAATCGAAATCGGGCAACTGCTTGACTGCATTTGCTTTGGTGGCAGATGCTCTATGAAACGAAAGAAAAGCGTAGAAATTGAAAGAAAGAAAGAAGGAAAAAAAAACAAGTTGAAATGCACAAGTGAAATGTGTGCATTTGTGTGTGTGCGCGCACACAGATACCCTGTAGAAAATGTGTAATCTTGTTATTTAGAGCTACTGAACTTGTTCACACGATCTGGGAACGCAGCGCAGTTCCAAGCAAACATGAATGCTCATGGATGAACCAGTTGTAAATATATGCATTTACATACATATAACATTAATGAACTGCTAGTTCGCTCAACTTGGAAATTGATTCTGTTGCCAGTCTATTATCTCTGCCTGGCATGCCCGCTGCTATTTATTTGCGTATAGGGTAAGTGCTCAGCAAATAGTTTTGCTGGTTGCCTGCGGTGCAGTTCGTCGTGTGAGTTGAGCCTGCCTTTGTTGTTGTTGTTGTTGCCTTTGCTGGCTTTTGTGCTGCTTGAGATATTCGCCGTGCTCATTCCTCGCTGCGTGTGCTCTCTCTCTCTTTCTCTCGCATCGTACTAGGTTGTGTTCGCCTCGCTGCTGCTGCAGTCGACGCTTTATTGTTTTACAGCTATGCATGTATGTGTGTGTGTGTGTGTGTGTGTAAATGCCCTGCTCGACATCTGGGCAAATGCAAGGCGATGTTTGTCCTTTGCTATTGCTTTTGTTATTGCTGTTGTTTTCTGTTTGCTGTTAGTTGATGATGATTTGTTCATTATGATGCTTTGACTTTGACTGCCGTTGGCTGATTGACTGACTGACTGACTGACTGACTGAGTGAGTGACTGATTAAGTGCTACACAGCTTCTGTCTCTGTCATCTCATAACATAAACTCATTCTCCTCCGTTGCTGCTACTGCTGCTGCTGCATTTATCATTCAAATTCGATCAATCAGTGGAAAAATATTGATTGACTTAACTCTTGGCATTTGCTTTTTCAAAGCGAATTCAATTAATGCAGCGTAGCTAGAGTAAAAATAAGAAATAAAAAAATGAATGCGCTCGGACTGATAAAGCCCGGAAATTCTATTGTTTTCAGTTCTCTCTTTTGTTTTACCTTGGCACACGGCCGTATACATGCACACATACATATGTATGTACATATGTATGTTTATGTGGGTGGTGTAAGTATGCATTATAAAAGTTGGTCATATTGCTTCAAGTACTTCATATACATACAATTTATAGGTATATATTTTTAAATTAAGAATAAGGCCTAGTCTTTATTTGAGTTGTTATATAAAACAAGATTAACTTAATTATTATTAATTATAATTGCAACTGTGATTAAATATTTAATAGAAATATTTTCTATTTTTCTGATATGCATAGCAACTTCTTTGCAGCTACTCCCTCTCTCTCTATCTACTATTCTTGCTCTCCTCTTTGAACGCTATTATGTATGTATGTATATGCTGCCAGCTGTGTCATCATCAAAAGGAAAACCAATCTAAAAATTATGTCACAATTCGAACAAGGATTTCTTCGTTTATTTCTTTTACAGCTTCTTCATTTTGCTGCTGTTCTTCAGCATTCACACACTCAGACACACACACATGCATCGCTTTAAAACATGCTTGTAAATGGCAAAAAGATTGATGTAATTATGAGCCGCCCTTAATGCTAGGTAAATCCCATTTTTTTTTTTTAATTTAAATACAATAAAATAAAATAAAAAGCGTCGCCGCGGCCCAACGGAAACATTACACACACGCTTTTGTGTGTGTTTGCATGTGCGTGTATGTATGTGTGTGTTGTGATGTGATGTTATGTTTTTTTTTTTTCGCCTCCTGCTCCTCACCGCTGCTTCGGCTTGTCAGCTCTACCTCTCCCTCTCACCAACTCTCCCGCTCCCCCATGCCTGCTCCGCACTCACTCACTTGCACACAAATCGAGTTCGAGTTCGAGTTCGAGTTTTGAGTTTATTTCCATTCTGCTGCCGCTCTCTCTCCCTCACACTTTCACAGCCACACGCATTGGTTCGCTCTCATTGCGCCCTGTTGCCCCCGTCGCCCTGTCGCCCAGTAGCACTGTCGCTACGTTGCCCTAGCTGTCCCTTGTCGCCTGTCGCTTGCTCGTTTTTATCTTTTTGTGTGAAACGAGTTCTTTAAACCTTAAACAGAATTCAAGACACGTCAAATTGATTTTCATCTATTTTATTTACACGAAAACAGCAACAACAACAGCAGCAGCAGCAGCAACAAGAACAAAACTCGACTAGCAGAGAAACGAACTAAGGCGAATTACATGGATGGAAGCAGCGGCGACATTTCGTTTAGCTCAGCCAAAGCGAGCATCGGTGAATGTGTGTGTGTGTGTGTGTGTGTGCGTGTGTCTGTGTACTTTATAGCTACATCCCTTAGAGCCAGTCATAAATGTGTTTACATCCATAGATATTCATACATACACACACAGACACACTCACACACACACATACAGGCAGCCACGCGCTTCTATTTTGCATCTGTGCTCAAATTGCAATTGTCTCAGAGCTCAGATTTGATGGAAGTTTTTGCTACATTCATACGAGTCTCTCTGTGTGTGTGTGTGTATGTGTGTATGTGTGTATTCAGTTTATGTCTTACCACCGTGAAGCGTTACACACATATCAATCAGCAACGGTATCCTTATCAATCAAGCAGATTACGACTGATTAACCTTTTAACATATGTCAGGAATGTGCAGCGAGAGACAATCAAGTGAAAATAAATATATGGGCACATTTCAAGTACATACATACATACACACATACACACATACAGAAATATGTTCAGGTATGTATGTGCACATGTATTAGTGTTAGATACAATCAATTCAAATGAAGTCAAACATATTTGTAAATAAATGAATTCGCCTGGAATGATTGCGAACAAATTTGCATTTATTGATTGACTGACTGATTAAATGATTGACTACAAAGAGTTGATTGATCAGGAAGTCATGTGATTGACTGACTGAGCTGCATTGAATGATTGTTTGCGAATGCAATCATCAGGCAATCTTCAAACAATTTGATGATCAGTTAACCAAGTGGGCTTTCAGTAGAGCTATCGTTTAATCAATCAATCAATCATTGAGTCAATCGCTCAGTCAAACAATCTATATGTGTTTTAAGTTCAGCCAGTAAGTCAATCACTTGATGCTTTGTCATTCATATAGTTGATTCTTGACTCACTGATTCAATCTATTAAACATTCATCAAATTAGTCAATCGATTACTTTATTTAATTGGTCAATTAATAAATCGGATCGGAATATATATGTACATATGTATGTACATACACAGTATATACTGCCTATTGCGTGCCACGCCCCTGCCTCCTGCTTCTTACTGCTGACCGACAGCTTTGACACTAGTTCCAGTTCTAGTTCCGGTACCAATTGCAATTTCAGCTTGCACTTAATGCTAAGCACTTCATGAACTTTAAAAACAAAACAAAAATGAAATGGTTCAGCACGGACATTGGCCTGTGCACACAGCGAGCGCTCATGTGTGTGTGTGTCTGTATAAAACAAAAATAACAACAAAAGGCGCTAGGTGTGTGTGTGTGTTTGTGGGATGCTCTGACTGCAGCTAAGTAAACGACTTTGGTATTAATAACGTTCTACTTCCACTTTTGCTTCTTCAACATTTGCCAAGCTAAGCTTGTGTGTGTGTATGTATATATGCATGTCTGTGTATGTGTGTGTGTTTGTTTGTATTTTGTTTGCACTTTGGCTGCAACACAAAAATGAACGAATAATGCCTGGCGACTGAAATTGCAACTGGAACCGGAACTACAACTGGAACTGCAACTGGAACTGTCAACTGGAAAGTGGAACTGGCAATTGAACAGGAACTGAATTGTCTGTCGTCCGTCTGCTGCATTACGTTTCGCATATTTGTTAATGAACCTTTAATAATCAACTAAATGATGAGAGCACGACGCGATTACCACACAAGCACAAGCACAAAAGAGAGAGAGAGAGAGGGTTGGAGGCACAAAGCGCCCCTATCGGGCTAACTAAGCGAACATAACACAGCACACAAAAACACACATAGACATACATACACACAAACACACACACAGCGGCAGACAGGCAGGTTCAAAATTCGCCGAAGCCTGGCAGAGACGACGAAGCCTTAAAATGTGGCCGTGCTGCCGGCCGGTGGCATCCACACACAGTTACTACTCTCTTTCATTGTGTGTACAAGGCATACACACACACACAAACACACGCATACGCACAGTGTGGGAGACTGAGCAATAGAGTGAGAGAGAGAGAGAGAGACGAGCTGAGAGCGGCCCTTTTCCATTCATTGCGCCCCGCTTAGCCACAAGCCAGCACATTAATGCAGCCCCTCAGGCCGCCTCCTTCAGCAACATCTATTCTTTTTTCGTGCCACGCCCAGAGTTTTGAAGAGCAAAATATGTGTGTATGTATGTATGTATGCACATATTTATATGCACGTAAGTATGTACATATGTCTGGCCATCTGCCCACAACGACTTTTGTATACACTTCAAGCACTGGGAATATTTGAATTTCGCATTCGATTTTGTTTAAGGCAAATTGTTTAATGTTGTTTAATGAGCTCTTCGCATCGCAATAATTATCGTGTTATTGTTGTTGCTTTTATTTATATTTGGAAAGCTAGAAAACAGAAAACGCATTAATTAGCTTAATGTGCTTGCTAATTGCTGTTTATAAATAGATTATAAATATTTCGATTTAGAAAGTCTTATGGGAATAACAAGCGGAAACGACAGCGCAATACTCGTTCACGTGCCAAAAAACAGTTCAATTAATGTGAAAAACAATATTAAGGCATCTACCACGCCCACATACATACCAAGCTAGCTAAGCTACACATACATATTTGTATATGTATTATAATATTTTTACCGATAAATTTAACAATTTTATCTACACGAACTTGGAGGTTCTTTTTCCCTGATTTGCCACGCTCCTAAGTAAATTTTGTTCTATCACAAGATATAGAGATATTAGTAGTACAAAGGTCATTAGCTAGTTGACTTTTGTAGCTTTTAAACTGCGACATCTATAGCGTTTCCTATTTGCCACGCTCCCATGGGCTCTGCTCAACCTATTTTTGGTTACTATATCGGAAAAGTCAAGGGAAACGTTTAAGAAGTCAGTTAGGTAAAAGTATTCAAGACTTGAATCTACAGGTTTTCACGTAAGTTGCCACGCCCCTAATTGAGTGTAGTTAAATATTTGTTTCCTACATGATCTTAGATGTTCTAAGCTAGACTAAGTTTGCAGTAGCAAATTTCCACTCCCCAAGCAACCGAAACTCTGTTGAAATTGAGGGTAGACTTTTAGGCAGTATAAAAGGACAGATGGAAGGGCGTGAGAAAAGTCAGACGGTTATTGGGCCAAGGACATAACCACCCTTCACTTCATGAACTAGTGGAGTAGGAGAGACATTTAGACCAAAATCTATCCATCTAAATAACTTTCTTATTCACATTATTTATATCTCAAAAGTTGCATCTAAAAATCTCTTATGCATATTATTTAGATCAATTAATTTTGATCAAAATAACTATCTTATTCTTATAATTCAGATCAATACAACTTTATCTAGTCATTATTAAATATGATTGAAACTGAGGCAATCAATTGAGATCTACATTTATACAATCAAATTTGAACTAAATATCTCAAAATCGATATATTAACAACAAATTTCAATTTCAATAGACAAGCTAATCTAGAGACTATATAGACACATACATACATATAGTGTAAAAAAGTCATCAGAGAACTTTCATTAGAAATATTTGCCCATTTTGAATGGCTACTTGATGTAGAGTAGAGTAGACTTCATGACAATAGTAAAGCCAACAGCTATCATATATGTATGTATGTGTTCTATAATGTTCAGTCAGAGCATACATATATAATAAACGCTATAAAAACTTTGGTTTATGATTTGCTTTAATTCAACTCGAAAATTTGGCAAGTTTTATGACATGTTGACAGACTCTAAAAATGCAAAAGTTAAAGGTAACACAGAGGCAAAGACCCACAGAGTGAGATAGAGAGAGAGAGAGAGAGCGTGAGAGAGGGAGGGAGGTAGAGAGCAAGGGATGGAGTGCTGAGAGGTAGAAAAAAGGTATTACTTTCATTAGTGAGCGTCGCTCATTAACATGAAGTAGCAAAAATGTTGGATGCTTGGACAGCAGCTGTTGAGTCCAGGCAAAGCAGGGATGAGGATTGGGGAATGGAGATGGGGTTGGAGTTGGGGATGGAGTTGTCAAAGCGTGGGATTATGTGGCTAAGCGAATGAACTTTGCTAACTGATTGACCCACAACAGCGGGGCCAATGAGCTGTCAAGGTTAAAGGATATTTAAAACTAATTATGCTGCGATTTATATACTTAAATACTATATTCATTTATACAAATATATATATACATATATATAGTTACAGTATTTGCTAATTAATAAGAAATGGTTAAGATTTAATTACAGCGCAACTTAATTATATATAGACATATTTTATATGAACAAATTGTAAGTATTTACTGCTAGAATATAGATTTGATAGATCTATTTAGATTATACCGCTATCAGTAATATTATCTATGTATATAAATATATTCCAGTATAGTTGGCATTCCTCTTCCTCTTTAGACTCAATTGAGTTGGTTTTTTTTTTTTTTTTTTTTTTTAGGGAAACGAATCGGGCAATTTGGAGGCATCGGCATTATCGTAGCAACCCATATCGGCCTTATACAATATACGATTGATATGATATTGTACAGTGTATTTGGTATACGAGTTATATTTGCCAAACTTATCGCTCAGGTATTGTAGGAAGCTGGCGTCATCGTTGGCCGCATGCAATGAGCTGCTGGCCAAGCCATTGGAATTGCATTGAGCCGGCGCCGACGATGTTGAGGCGTGCGGTACAGCCGTGGCTGTATGGAATGGATCCTCGACGAGCTGTTGGTTATCGGGATAGATGTACGATTCTCTGGAATCGTTTAGACCATCCGGTGAATGCACCACCTCGCACAGCTCCTCCTTGCCAATGTCCACAGTCTCGAATTGGCCATTGCCACTGGAGGTGTCGTCGTCATACTCGTTGGGGCATGGCTCCGGCATGGGCATCTAGAATGTAAGAAAGGTGGATTACTATATGAGATATAGGCTATTGAGCTGACATGGCAAAAGTGAGTCAGAGATTAAGTTCTAATAGATTAAAGTGAAATATGGAGATAACGATATAGGTATTTCTTTACTATGCTATATGGATATATAGGTAAGTTCGATTCTAGTATGTGGAAATATATATATATATATATATATATATATATATATATATATATACATATGGTTATATGGATTCGAATCGAAAGTTATTAATCTTTAACTCTGTACATACATATATGTATACATATTTACATTGTAGAGAAGTTTGGTAACCAGCTAGGTTTTGCTTTGTATAACACTTGCGTAACTGTTATATGGAGAGCTGGTAAAAAGCAACTGCAAAACAGCTGGCATAATTACTTTAAAGTGTGAGCGAGAGAGCAAGAGTAACGGAGGGAAGAAAATCCGATAGACATTAGGAAAAAGGGAAGGAAAATAAGAGTGAGCGAGAGAAAGAAATATAGAGGGAGTGTCAGCATAATTGATCTCAACTACATATATATTACCTGTTGTTGACCCGGTTCATCAAGTCTGAATACCAATTTTTCCTTTTGGATTGGTAATATTTATATAAATATATATACATACAGTATATGAAAGATAAAGCATATAGTGGGTATTAAATATACATACGTATGTATATATATAGGGAAAAAAGAGAGAGAGAGGGAGTAAGATTTATATAGAGAAAGTATTACGTCTTACCGATTTGATGATCAGTTTATGTGGTTGCGTCTCGAATTTGAACATGGATGACAATGGACCCGTATCCGCTGAACCGGATCGATTTGTATTGGCCGATCGTCGTCGCTGCTTCTCTAGCATTACCTCGGCGTACGTGGCCGGGTGTTTGCGCTTCAGGTGGCGCATCAGGTTCTCCGAGTGCCTGCCGGCCATATCGAACAGGCATACTTTGCATGTGCTTTTGTGTGTCTCGTCGTTGTAAACGAAATGATTGTTAACTGGATTTTTGCAACGCTTAGGCGACATTTTGCTCAACAACAACAATAACAACAGTAATAATAACAATAATAACAACAGCAGCAACAATTATAAACGACGAAAAATATTATTTAAATAATAACAAAAACAGCGACGACGACGACGACAAGTTCCAAAATAAACAACAGAAAGGCGTGCGTCATACTTGAGTATCGTTCGTTTACTGAACGAGCAGCGTACAAAGCTGCGAGAGAGTCAAACCAGAGTAGGAACCAATTCATGAACCGGTGCCAGGCACGCAATATATGTACATATAGCAGCCTCTCGCTCGCTCGCACTCCAGCGCTACTGTAGCAACGCGCAAATCTGCTAAAAAAAAAAAGAAAGAAAAAAAAGAGCGCTCTGAGTGCGGTTCACAGCAAATGGTTCGTAGTTGGAGCACACACATACTGGTGCAAGCACACAAATCAGTATACACGAGTAAGAAACCAGCGCACACACATACATTCGCAAGCGAAGAGCACGCTGAGAACACACGACGTGCCGAACCGGTTTGAAACGGTTTCTGTTTACTGTTGTTGTTGTGCTTGCATTTTGCTGTTATTGTCGCTGCCGCTGTCGACGTCGCTGCCACTGCTGCTACTGCTTACTGCTGCTGTTGTTGTTGTTGTTGGCGCTGTGCGCTTAAACACGTTATGGAATCTGAGGGTCATTTAAGTGTTTGTTACTTACTCAATGCCTTGTGGTTGTTGTTCAGCCAGTCGAACTTTAATTTGAAGACAAATAAAACAAAAACAATAGCAAGTCAAAGCTTCGCACTCAATTGAAATTATGCTAAGCTGTCAAACAGCTGATTCAACCTCTATGGCACTATCCTGCTTAACATCATATGCAATTGAAATTTAAGAGAGTGAGTGATGGAGAGCAGCTGTGCAGCTGAGCGGCGCTGAAGAGCGGCTTGTGCTTGCATATGCAAGCATGTCTGTGTGTATTGTTTTCGTTCTGTTTTCGCTTACAAATCATTAAGATGTTCAATTGAATGTATTGCGAACGACATCAAACACACATACACAGACGCGGGCAGTGTTGATAATTTGGCTATTTAATAGCGCTTGTTGGCGGGATTTGTAGCTAAATATAATTATAGATACATTTGCATATTAAATTATTGACTGGATTTTAGTAACTAGATGCGGATACTATTCACAGAGCTTAATGCTCAAGCATAACTACATACATATGTACATATATTATTGGGAAGAAATAAAATAATAAAAATAAAAACAAATGCTGCTATTTATGATTGTTGCTTGTTTGCTTGATTATTTATTTGCATTGTTTGCAATGTTGTTTAATACAGATATTGTTCTGCAATTCTGATAATGTTGTTGATCTAATTAGTGGGATCATTGGTAGTGGTATCAGGCAAGCGGAAGCGCTCTAGAACGGACGTCACTGGTGTAATGATATGACCACGCTGAAAGAAAGTATTAAAGTATTAAATGTATGTTTATATCTATTGTATGTATGCTGATGTCCCTTATGTACATCTGTATGTATGTACATACCGTTGGTAAGCGTAGATTTTGAAACAAGTGAGCTGGTTCGCTGTCTACGTTGCCATCGTTGCCTTCGTAGCCTACGTAGCCTACGTAGCCTACGTTGCCTACGTTGCCTACGTTGCCTACGTTGCCTACGTTGCCTACGTTGCCTACGTAGCCTACGTTGCCTTCATTGCCTTCGTAGCCTACGTTGCCTCCGTTGCCTGCGTTGCCTACGTTGCCTACGCTGCGTACGTTGCGTACGTTGCGTGCATTGCGTGAGTTGCGCACGTTGCGTACGTTGCGTACGTTGTCTACATTGCGTACACGGCGTACGTTGCGTAAGTTGTCTACGTTGCGTATGTTGCGTACGTTATCTACGTTGCGTATGTTGCGAACGTTGTCTACGCTGCGTACGTGGCGTACGGTGTCTACGGTGCGTATGTGGCGTACGTTGTCTACGGTGCGTATGTGGCGTACGCTGTCTACGTTGCGTACGTGGCGTACGCTGTCTACTTGGCGTACGTGGCGTACGTTATCTACGGTGCGTACATTACGTACGTTACGTATGTTGCGTACGTTGCCTACGTTCCCAGCGTTGACTCCAGCGATGCCTCCAGTGTTGCCTCCAGCGATGGTTCCAGCGTTAAATCCAGCATTGGCACTGCTGTTATCGTGGCATGAGTACATATTGGTCATATTGAGAACGTAATTATTCTCCTCAACATTGTCTTGAAAAAAAAAAAAAATAATAATAATAATAATAAATAAATAAATAAAATGTTATTTAAATTAACGTTTGTCATAGGAACTAGTTCTATTCTAGCTTTTAGTTCGAACCAGTTAATTTTGTTAAATCACTGGCCATGGTTTGTGAACCAATCGAACAACTGGTTCACCCGTAATCAAGTGGAAATAGAATCAAACTTACTATAAGTTGGCGGAGCAGTTTTTTTTTCAGTCGAAATGCAGCTGTGCATTTCCAATAGACCCAATTGACCTTGGATGAGGATAGTGCTTATCAATTTGCCAGCGATTAATGCCTGAAGTGGCGCCATTTTCCTCAAACTATAGTCCCAAACGTTATTGGCCGCATTTGGATTTTTTGACACAATCTTCGGCTCTGCCTTCTCATTATCTTCGACCACGATCACTTCCACAGACTATTGATAGTACGAGTGTTTCAACATATTCATTATATTATATAGTTTATGTTTGTATATATGTATGTATATATTTTTATCTTACGGGTTTCTCTTCCACCTGCTTCTCCTCCTCTTGGGGAACAGCGATTGGATTTATATAAATAGAATCAAGAAAATCCATTTTAGCAAATATTGGATTCGGCTTCTTCTCCTTCGGCAATTGATCGGTATGAGTGTCCTGCATGCTCATCAAATGGATCTGGAGAGAAGTGGGAGAGAAAAGTAAAGATTACGTATGTATGCCCTATGTATTCCTTAAATGTATGCATATACATAGATCGAGAGCACCTTCAAGGTAAGAACTACAACTTGGAGCTGCTTCTATTAACTTTTTGACTACATTATAATTATCATTATCATGAGAATCCCTGAATCAATTTTTCAGCCTATAGCTAGTTCATAATACTATAGCCACTACTTCTATGCATATATATAACTCCATCAACAGGTTCCACTTACCCTATACTTGGCACTAATTAAATGCCACTTGAGCATCGCTGCGCTTTTCGGCATCTTGATGTTATTGGCCACAGTGCGCCATGAATGGCGATTACTAACGCGATCCTTGTAGAAGCGATGAGCCGGATTCCACAAGTTCTCATTTTTCTTCACATTATTGACGAGTGCCTGCAGCACCAGCGGCTTCCAGCGAAAAACGCGCTTGCGCACGCGATTCTTCGACTTGACAATCTTGCAAATACGCCCATTTGCATTCTTCACAACTGCATGTGGGGATTATATGTATATAGATATATTGATATTGATATTGATGCTCCACTAACTTATCCAAAACTTATAAATATTATTATATATATTTATGTGTTTATATACTATCAGCACTGGGAAAAGCTACCAAGGCGCAGCTGCTTGTCGCCTGCCGATATTCAGGCACGGACTGTAATTTACGGCTAAGCATTAAGGCTTAAGGATTTATAGCGAAATTGGATCATAATTTGGAAATTTTAATCTGCTGCAACTATGGACATTAATGCCTGCATGCAGAAGCTGCATTCATAGACCATCAAGCCAACTCTTACGAAGAACCTGAAGACTGCGCAGACTGTATAGTACAAATAACCTAAGACATAACCTAACCATAGCAAATGCTATGAACTAAAATGAGACGGCAAGAGAGCGAGCGAGCGAGAGAGAGAGAAGGAGAGTGCAAGGTTTGTATGTTTGCAGCCATTTTGATTGCAGTATCATTTGCTGTCAATAAGAATTGTTATCGATAACGATAACTAGTATTTTTTCGCTAGAATTAATTAGGTGACCATATACATGTAGATATCAAGTGAGTTGCCAGCCTCGTTGTAGCCATGAGACAGCAAAATGTATGCATGTACATACATAAATACACACATATGTATGTAATTGGTATGACGTGGCCAAGTGAATAGATGATATATATATATATTTATATATATATATGGAAAAAAAAAGACAAATTATATGAAAAATTAGTACATGAATATTTTATGAAATTGAAACATATATTAAAAATTAAAAATTAAAATTAAGAAATAACATAAGTTTCAGAAATATAGATATATATATTTATGAAATTTTTATATTATTTTTATATGTATATATACATATTTTCATATATATATATATATGCAATATCAATATATTTATATTGAATTCTCTCAATTTCATAAAATATTCGTATGTAGATGACTTACTCTTCGTCTCGCTGCCCGATTGGCGAATTGGCAAATTCTTAAGGACCTTGGGTAGCTCTACCTCCGAATGGAGGCGCTCATAATGGCGCCTAATGTTGCCGCGGGACATACCCTTGATCTTCTTGCGGCATTGAGTGCATTGATAATGCTTCTTATTCTTCGATAGAATGACAAAGTTGCTGATAGTAGTTGGACGGTCCATGGTGAGAATTGCCAAATACAAATAAATGAGAAAAGAAAATTTTCGTTTTAGGATGTTTGAGAAAATTTGGAATTTTTTGTTTTTTTTTTTCCGGCTTAGTTGAACGTGCTCAGTTGTCGACTTAGGCAAGAATGATTCGGTTTTCACATTGACTTCCTGTGGTGAGCAATTAGCAATTGCTATATCAATGAATATCGATTAAAGTCCTCGATAAAGGATTTGGCTACTCTACGCCGTTCGATACTGAGCACGCACGATATATGTTTCATTTTCATTGTTCTCTTAATGTGTAACTAAGATTTAGTTCCAACGAAATTGTTTTGTATTTTCATTTGTTAATTATTTGATTGTCTAATTGGTTGAGTAAGTTATTAATTGAAGAGTCGAATGGTTGACTAAATTATTGATTGATTAATTGATTAATGCATAGTGAAAGCTGCAATTGCTTGATTGGATAACATTTGATTGACGAATTGATTGAATGATTGACAGTGCTATTAATTTATTAATTAATTATATCAATTTTTAACGCATTTTCGTTAATTTTTTATAATTTTTGGGCTAATATAAAGACTGATTGCCTGATTAACTAACGACTTAATCGGATGTCGGTCTGATTGAGAAACATACTGATTGATTGATCGATGGACAGATTGATTGATTGACTGATTTATATAATGAGGAACTGAAGATGGTGTAGTAGAGGCATAGACGGACTGCTCGGCTACAAAATGTCTGGCTGATTGCTTGATTGACTATTTGATTGTCTTTATAAATTGCCTGGCTGACTGATTGGCAAATGGATTGATTGATTAGCTAGTTTATCAACTTCAATTGAAAGACTGGTCAATTGACTAAGAAATTTTCTGATTTATCGAAGAATTATCTCAAGCACTCACTGAATTTATTGATTGCGATAGAAATTGTCTGACTGACTAGAAAGTGGGTTGATTGATGGACTGATAGATCATTAGACTGGTGAATTGACTAAGAAATTATGTGATTTAACGATTTAACTAAATTATAGATGAATTTAAAACTAAATGATTATTTGACTGATTGAATGTTTGTCTATCATGATTGATTCACTAACTGATTGACTATCGAAATAATTGATTGGCTGCCCAATTGATTACTATGCTAAATAGCTTTAGTTTTATAATTGACTGACTGACTGATTAGCAGAATTTGATCGATTGACTAGAGATTGTTATACTCATAGCTCATTGATTGATTGACATACAATGTGATTGACTGAATGAAATTATTGGGATTAGATCAATTTCATGAGCTCTGCATGGAAAATATTTTTAATTTCCCCCCCATCCCAAATTGTACCATAATCCAAAGCAAACAGATAATGTCAATTTAAGAAATAATTCGTGTTGGGGAAATCGACAAGTCATGTCTTGTATATATGTATATGTATATGTATTTGGGCTATTTTATATATTTTTGGATATCATTTGATTCGATTTCCGCATAACAGGAAATTGAATATCTCACTTACAGCTGAACCTTTTGAGTCTTTATATGTAAATGTATGCTCTTTCTCTATATATATATATATATATGTATGTGCATGTCGAATACAGTTGTCATTATGTTACGCCCACCAGTCACGCCCACCTGACTTGCTTTGAAGTCAGTTGGAGCCGCTTGTCAGAGTATTCAATGACACTCCTTTAGAAGCTGCTGTTGCTTCTCCTCTTGCTGTTGACTTGCTTTTGCGATTTTGTCCTTGTACGACTTCTGTTGCTTCAGAACCGCCCACGCCACCCACTCTCACACACACACACACATTGCCATACACATATGTATGTAAATATGTCTATATGTATGTATGTATATCTAACTGCGTGCTAGAGCTAGCCACCCTCATGTAAACAGAGTCTAGTGCAAAATTTCTGCAGTATTTGGCTAATGTTCTACGGCCCGTTTCATCAATGTCACTTGCGTTGTCCCTTGCACGCCCCCGCACACACACATACACACACACACACTTGCCGCATGCCGCTTGCCGCATGCCACATGCCACATGCCGTGCTTGCCGCATGGCAAAAAAGTAAAGGCAAACTTCTCAACACCAGGGCAAACAACTTCGTGCTTCGCTCTCACCCTCCCTCTATGTATCTGCCTCTCTCTTTCTCTCTCTTGCTCTCTGTCAGCATGGCTACGATTTCCGTCTAAAACACAAAGGCTGACAATACACACACACACACACACACACAGACACTCACAGACACATATATATGTATGTAGAGAAATGAAGTCCTTCGGTCGAATCAGTCGCCCCCTTTTTTCTTTGGTATATCGAAACGTTGCGAGCTACGCTCTTATTACAGCCTGTAAATACTCTACATGTTGAGTGGGTATAGCGCGTTAGGTATCTAGTTGATGTTGTGCCATTCCATGAGAATGGTTGAGCCATGCTGTACAAGGATATTCGATATAATTTAAGTGAGAGTGCGAGGAGAGGGCGAGAAAGAAACTTCTCTTTGAGAACGAGCTTTCTGAGAAAGACATTCCAGAGAGAGCAGGAGAGAGAAAGGGAGAGAGAGAGAGAGAGAGAGAGAGAGAGAGAGTGAGAGAGTCAGAGAGAGAGAGAGAGCTATCGATATATCGTAAGAGCGGGAGATAGAAAAAGAATTAGACAGGGAGAGTCAGATAGTGAATGAAAGGAAAAGGGAAGGGGAGAATGGGAGGCAGAGAGAGAGACAGAGAGAAAGAGAGAGAGACAGAGAGAAAGAGAGAGAGACAGAGAGAGAGATACAAACAAAAAGAAGGAAGACAAAGCGAGAATAAGTCAGAGAACAAAGAAAGTACAGAGGTAGACAGAGACAGTAATATACTAGAGAGGGAGAGAAAGAAGATGCCATATACCTATCTAGGAGCATACATATCTAAAGCATATTCTTATAATAATAATAGTATTCGATAATTAAACAAACGTCTGATACATTTTCATCTATTCTATCCGAGAATTTAGCTAACTTCTATTGCTATCTATAACTATCTATCGTAGTCCGATTGTAGAGTATTTCTTGCTTCGACTTGATGGGATTCACATTTCGGGCTCAACTTGATTTTATGGCTCTGTTGAGTGTCCGTCGCGACGCTTGAGTACAAAATCATTTGACTAAATTTGAATGTGATTGTGTGTGTGTGTGTGTGTGTAGAGGGGAGGAAGAGGAGGAGGAGATGGGATGTCTCTCTGTGTGAGTGGGCGTGCGGAACACAGTTGCTTTATCTATGTAAAGTAGGTCCTATAAGCAGCTCGCCTTCAAGGCATCTGCTTGCTTTTCATATGATTTTTGAAACGTTTTCAAATAATTTTGAATAAATCAAGAGATTCCAGCTCAGTTCTTATATATTTGTATTTGTAGTGTCGGTGGTAGTGCTGCTGGTACTACAGCTAATAGGCGGTGCTATAGAGGACTGTAGATGAGCTTGAAGACATTGTTAAGTAAAATTTGAATCAAGAGAAATCAGATCAAGGTATAATAGTTATTCTTTTATTTACATATATTTGTAATGGTAGTGCTGGTAGTGCTACATCTAGAGCTAAAGGCGTTATGCCTGCTGTCTGAGCTACAGATGAGCTTAAAGACAGCTAACTGATGTCATCTCTGACATGCACCGAGTTTTTTTTCGCCGATCAGCTTACGATCCACCAATTATCTTCCACTACAACTCAAACACCAGTTCGAACTGAAGTTCGAGCAGCAGTTCGAACTCCAACTTGAGCTCTTAAAGAACATGTTCCACAGCGCAGTGCAAGCATTGCATATCCGAAATGCTTTACTCAGAAGCTGGCTTAAGCACAGGCTCAACGTGTATGTGTGTGTGAAGCTGTGGAGAGGGTGTTTTTCCTATACCCGCGTATTTTTGTGTGCGTTCGGTCAATTCCCATGTGTAGCTGATTTCGCCATCATTAAAATCATCTGAATTGCCGCTTGTGACATAATTTGCAGTCATCTGACCCCATTCAGTGTCCAATGTCCACAATCTCCCTCTCTCGCTCGCGCTCCCTCCCCCTATTCGTCATCTCCTTTCCTCACACACACTTTCAATGTGACCAAAAAGGTCAACGAAGCGTATTTTATGAATAGATTGAAAAAAAAAAAGTAGAAATGTAAAAGGAAAACCCACCCATAGCAATAATGTTAAATGCCGCTCTCACTCTCAAGCTCTCTTACTCTCTCTCTCTCTTCGTCGCCCTCTCTTTCTTTCCCTCTCTCTCTCTCTCTCTCGCTCTAACCAACTTGTTTGTAGGCTAAAAAGCTAAAGGACTTACTTGAACACTGTGTGAGTGAGTGGAAGAGTACGACGAAACAGAAGGGTTGAGAGAGAGAGAGAGAGAGAGTGAGTGAGAGGGGGTGGGTGGGCAGAGAGCTGAAAGAGACGGCATGCTCTAGTGAATTAAAGGGCAATAATTAAATTCAATAAATCTACGCCGGACAAAGTGGTAGCTAGATTATGTGAAGTAAGATTATCTAATTTAAAAAATATTATAACAGTTTTTTCTTAAGGAAAGTACGCTTACATTAATGGAGCATGAAATGATTGGAAAATGAAATACATAAAAAGTTAATGAAGTAGAAAATGTGGAATATAACAGTTTTCCAAAAGAGAACTATGGAGAGTAAAATTATAATAGAATAGAAAACCAAGACATATAATAATTAATATAGGAATGACAAGTTTTGAAACAGAACACATATTAAAGTTCTAGCATAAAAGAAATATATAGAGATAAAAGTTGGAAAATATAAGCGCTTATAAAACAGGGGAGAAACCTAAGAATATAACAGTTATTATAAGACAGCAAAAGTATCGAAAATAACAGCAGTATAACAGTCTGTCTAACAATTAAATTAAGTTAAAATGTATAACAGCTCAACAAAATGTAATAGTGAATGATAATGAATAAAAGAGTATAACACCTTACATAAATCTCAAATATAGAGTATAACAGTTTATGCAAAGCTCAAATGTAGATTCTATTAAGAGTATAACACTTTATAAAAAGACATAATGTAAGCAAATAATATAACAGTTTTCATAAGTAATGAAATAGTAAATGGAAATAGTTTCAAAAGAGTATAACAGTTTATCTGAGAACAGTCAATACAAGAATTCAACTTAATAGAAACAGACATTTAGCCGCTTAAAAGTTTATATAAACAATTAAAAGTAAATATGGCAAATCGATCGCAAAAACGCCACGTATGCAGTTATGATAAGAAAACGTAATCATAACAAGGTATCGCAATTCATTAGAGCTAAAAATTTTGGGGTTCCTTTAAGCTAAATCGTCGGCACTTCTGCGTATTGCGACAGTTTACATTTGTATATATCATATAACAAATATCATATGAATGCGCATATATCACAAGTGTATCCATATATCAAATGAATGCGCATATATCATATATCACAAGTATATCCATTTATAGACGTTAAGCTCTTCTCATTTGCGTGAACTATTAAAAGTATTAAACAAAAGATAAGACAATTAGGCAATCACGAATTGTGCTGAAATTTGAGATCTGTGAATGCGATGCGAAATCGCCTGGAATGTTCTGTTAAAGATATATTTAGCTAGATGATCATCAAGATGCGAGAACTTATCTTAATCAAGCAGTCGGAAGACGCTGTAGAAACTGTGTTAGCAAGCACGTGAATAAGCGTCAGCTGAGCGTGCTCGACTAGCCGCTGCCCTGTCAAACGACAATTTTGATATATAAAACTAGAAACTACTTATGGGATATATATGGTAGTAGTAATAGAGTATATATAACAGATTTAAATATAAATATATATACTGATATCAGTTAATCATGAGCTCAGATCATCTAGCATACCCCTACTTAAGCACGAGTGCAGGGTATGCAAAAGTTATCTGCCCACTCAAGTGGGAGCAAACCAAGCTGGATAAAAGTCAAGTAGCCAAGTGAAAGGAATGCATTAATGGGGTTTATACAACTTTTTAACTATATATACATATATACAAAAAAAAAAAAATATATATATATATATATAATATATAGTCTCGCATCGAAGTGAATTTTAGTGGACCGTATTGCGCTCTCATAATTGTATAAATTTTTATTAGTGCATAGCTTAAATTAGTACAATATACTTATTTTATGGGTGTATGTGTGCGTGTGTGTGTGTATTCAAATAAAATGTGTGTGTGTGTGCGTGTGTGTGTGTGTGTGGGCATTGCCTAATATACATATACATACACATGTGTATATATATATTTATACATATTCATATATATATTTATATATCTAAATAGAGAGTGCATATATCTCGTGCCTTAGTCAGGCGCACAATATTGATGTATTTCGGAATAGCTGCAGGGCCGCAAACAGCACTCGTGGATGGATCCGTTCTGCAAGGGTCTGTAGTAGGTGCCGTCGGCGGCGAAGCGCTTGCTCCGACTGCCAAAGCTTTGGGCTGCACACAAAGAGAACGAACAGTGAGATTAGTGATAGACTCTACATATATATATATATATATATATTACGCGTATATTGATGGACTTACAATAGAGCTCGGCTAGCGATGCGATGCGTCCTTTGCATGAATAATGAATGGTCTCGTCTATATATTTGTTGCAGCGTTGCTTAATCTCCAGCTCCTCGGGCGTGAATGCGATCGGTGTGCTGGCTACCAGGGATAGACCGACTGTCAGACACACTACCATGGCGAGCAGTGAGCGGACACGTGAACTGGACGCGGACAAAATCATCTAAAGTCAAAGAAATTCGATATTATAGTATGAGAGAGAGAGAGAGAGAGATACATATACTCATATGGAATGCTTAAAAAATTCTATATTTCATTTTCAGTTATCAAAAAAATTAAAGGAATAAATTTATATGCATGTATTATATAGTATCTATATATTTTAGCTATGAAAATCTTATTTTCACATGTATGATATGCGCATATCAATGAGATTTAGCTTAAGGCTACACAGAGTGTTCAGTTGGAAACTTTAAAGTAAAGAACGATTTTTAGCTGACTCAAATCTAAATATTTCCCAAAGAGTGGTAACTCCTCGGTATACCTAGCAGCCCAATTTCTTGAACTTCAAGTATTAGACTTAAAACTCTGCAAACAAAGATGTTACGATGTTAAGATACAAACGAATTGATAAGTTTATATAGTTATAAAAAGATAACTTTCATTTGAGCCATGAACTGAAACAAGGAATATGCAATAGCAGTCGCAAAATGATCAGCGATAATCGATATTAGATAATCGATAATCGATATACAGCATTTGCTTCATTTCAAGTTATATACATATGTATCTCAAGCACATTCCACAATTGAAACTGCAGTTTAACCTTTTTGCATAGCTTTTGCTCGTCTATATTGTATAGATATGTATATAGCGAGTCCAAGTATTACCCATATCATATGTGTTTGATAAAATGTGTTTTTATTTTTATAGCATGCCAAATCTAAATAAAAATGACTAAAATAACAAAACAAACGGAGTCATTCGCATCTCCGTCTCCGTCTCCGTCTCCGTCTGAGTCTGCGTCTGCTTCTGCCTCTTTTCTTATCAATATCAAATATTATTGTGTTTCCCTACAGAATGTTTCTGCTTCTTGTTGCTGTTGATGTTTTTTGTAATACATATACATATATATATAGTATATAGTATATATATAAACTTCAATGGTTAAAAATAAACCCGAGCTCAGCTTATCATCTGGAACATACAAAATTGATTGCTGTTGTTGTTTTAAAATGAAAACCAAAGACAGCCAGAGAGGGAGAGAGAGAGAGGGGGGGGGAGTGGGGAAGTCAGAGAGTCAGAGGTAGATAGCAGCATATTGAAGTTATATATGTATAATATATATATATATATATATATATATATATATATATAGCAAATGTATATACACATATTCTCATGGTAAGCTATATATTTCATAGGGCAGCCGACGATCCCAAGGTTGTGCGTGTTTTGACAGTCAAAACTTGTTAGATAACGCCAGATAATGCAAATAGAATCTAGATAGGATTCCACGAACTATGGGTTCAAGTGGCTAGTTCACTATAGATCGAGTTCTTAAAGTACTAAATATAGTATGATAAGCAATATCGATAATTATTATATAATATCAATATATGTATCGATAGATGCATATATATTTTGCTTGATTTCATGTAGCATACTTATTTGAAACACATATGGTCAAGTATGTAGATTCAGCTTGAAGTTGAAGTAGCATAAAAAATAAAATGATGAAAACAAAATTCTTAAGTTATTTTAAAATTTTAAAATTTAATTACGTATAGACTATAAGGCAGAAATATAAAAGAAAATTCACTTACTTTTGCATATCAAAAAAATTGTTGATCCTTGAAGTATATATGTAATGCGGATACTTTTGTTGTTGTCTTTCTTTTTGGAGCTTTATCACTTGCTTAAGGAACTTTCTTTTTGTTGCCGTTGCTTCTTTTTGTCATCACACAGTTTCGAAAATCACAATTGTTTTATATTTTTTTTTTATTTTAGTTTTTGTCACGAAAAAAAAAAGTATTAAATAACAGTTATGCACATATGTATATATAGATATAGATATCTATATATAGTGTGTAATAGGATTGTTCAGGGTTTCACATAAACAAGAAAAAAAAATGTATTTTTAAATATATATATAATAATAGAAAAAAAAAATTATAAACTTGAGTTATTTGTGAGCCAGGCCAATTGGGATAGCCTTTACGAGCTGGCTAAGAGAGAGTCCGGGAATAGTGTGTTCGGGCGTGTCTTTGGAGTACGATTGTTGTATAGCTCGCGTGCAGTTTTGCGAATTTGTTGCATTTCGTTGTTGTTGTTGCCGCTGCAGTTACTTCCGTTTTCTCTCTGCTTTCGGCTGGCTCCAAGTGTGAGGTTTCGGTGGGGTCCTGCAACGTGCGAACTATCGCCGACTGATTACTGATGAGTACTTTATTTTTTTTTTTAATAATTCTTTTTTTTTTTTTGCGTTGGAGCGCACAACCCAACGATGCGTCTGGCTTGGATTTGGAACGCGCTTTGATGAACAGGCTCGGCGTGTCGTTGATCGTTGATCAAGCGACTTGCACAGACAGACCAGACAGACAGAGGCGCGCACAGGCAGACACTCTCTCTCACTCTCTTTCTCTCTCCCTCTCTCTTTTCGAATAACAAGCAGCGCTGCGCTGTGCTGCTTTGCTCGCTCGCTCTCTGTCTCTTTCTCTCTCACTCGTGGCTGCCTCGGCTACTCACACAGACGAACGTAACAACAATTGTGTTCCTGCGTTGACTCCTGCTTTTACTGTTGTTGTTTTTGTTCCTCTTCTTGTTGTTGTTGTTGTTGTTGTTGTTGCTGCTGCTGTTGTTGGGGGCTTTCGCTGACTAAGCTTTTGTGCGGTGTTGCCCTTGCAGCGCTCCTCTTTCGTTGATTCCTTTTGTTTGTTCGACTCAGCTAGCGACGATCGGTACACGCCTACTCAACAATCGCCTGTATGCGTGTGTGTGTATGTGTGTACATATGTATGTCTTACTTATCGGTAATATCAAATAAACGATCAGCTGCTTGGCCTGCACACACTTATTATGAAATTGTAACCTCTTGCGCGCTCTCAATCTCTTTACCACGTTCACTCTCGCTGTCTCTCTCTCTCTCTCTTTCCGTTCCTCTCTGGCAGGCAGTTTTTGGCACGAGCTCTCCCGTTTCGTTAAGTTAGTTGTTTGGTTTGCCTCTTAATGATTTGTGTGTTTGCCAGTGTTTGTGACTGGATGTGGGCGCAGCGTCAACAGGGCAAAGCGATGGGAATTGTATTTTTAGCGACCAGTGTTCTATAATTAGACACAGACACCCGACTCAGACTCAGACTCAGACTGTGGCTGCGGCTGCGGCTGTGACTGCTGTGCGTCTTGTTGTTATCTCATTTTAAACGAAACAACATTCACGCATGCATACGCACACGCACATACTTACACACACATACACTGAGACTACTACTCACTTACACACACACACACACACACTTACACTCACTCAAGGCACTTGCAAGATTTGTTTGTTTGCTTGCTTTTGTCGTCTGATTGTTTCTCCTTTGGATTTTCTCTCTGCTTTTTTTTTTCGTTTTCATCGGCCGTTTCCTGCGAGCGTTCGTCAAGTGGTTCGCACCAAATTCGATTGGTTTTGAATACAAACCGATTTTAGTTCCGGTTCTCAGTGATTCTCCATTCAGCTTTTCTCATTTTTTGGTATTTTCTAATTACACATTTGCTGTGGCGGTGCAATAATAGTCACATCTACATACATATGTACATACATTTGTATGTATAAGCAGCAGCAGTTTCTGTGTTGATTTGTATTTGTATTTATAGTACATACATATGCATACAAATGTGTATATATGTATATCTTTTTTTTTGAAGCACTCGTTGCTCGTTGTTTCACAGCCAAATTGAGAAAGAATTCTTTTGTGTGCTGCAAGCGCCTCTTGAAACATCCATCGGATTGCCTACCGAACTGAGCAAAGCAGCCGAGTAACGGTTCTGTAGATCTCTGCAGTGATATTCATGAGCTCTACACATATGTATGTATGTATGCGTGTACAAGCTTTTAGGTATGAATGCATGTCTGTATGTATGTCTACATAATTCGCATTACGCTGCCCTAACTGTGCTTTGCACTGTGTCCGCACATTGGGCTCACGTCTGGCAAACAACTGTTGTAAATAAGTTTAAATTGTATTAATATAATTGTAACATATTTATAGATTCATTTATATATAATAATATTGATTTTTGTCGGATTTTTTATACATATGTACATATACTTTAAGGCAAATTTACATATTTTCCAAAATGTTGATAATTAAATTGATTTACTACTCATTGCTCACGCTTGTTATTATCTATAATTGATATTTTGTTTTTTGTTTGGTTTTTTTTTTCAGTATTTTTCTTAGTATTTCACTATTTAATGCAAGCATTGAAATAGTATCTTTTAAATTCCCCCTACGGCTATGACACATAGAAAGCAAATAACGAGGGGACACTGTTGCCATACATACACATAGCATGAGTGTGGAAGTGCATGTGTGTGTGCTGTATTCAGCATTAATAACAATAACAATGACAATATTAATAATATTTGCTGTTGAACAAAGTACACACACACATATGCACACACGCACGCACATATACGCACTCATACATACATACATACATACGTGTGTATATACATATGTACATATATTGCAAGTGCATTTTGTGTGAGTTATCGGTTTGAGTACACGACGTATAACAATGCAAACAAAAAGAACAACTAGAGTGAATCCATCACAGCCAGTGACAGCAGCATCAACCTCTTCCAATCTCTCTCGCTCTCCCTCACTCTATGCCTCTCCCCACACACACTGTACATTGTTTGGGGTCGACAAGCAGCAACATTGTTTAACCTGTGCACTCTTATTGATATTGTTGTTGTTGCTGTTATTACTGTTGATGTTGCTGTTGCTGTTGTTGCTGTTCTGGGAATTCTAGTTGGCAAACCAGTTCAGCCGAATGAATGCCTTGCCGATTATCAGCTGTTAGTCGTTGTGCGGTTGGCGGCGGGGAATGCAGCTAGAGCAAGACGCAAGATGCGCTTGTAGAGATAATACTCAATTGGCACTGCTATCGAATTAAAGCCCAATGTCTATTTAATGTATGTACATATGTATGTGTGTACGTGCCTATTTATTTGTATTTACATATGTTATCAACTAATTTTGAAGCATTTTAAAGTTAAATATTTGTTTTGTTGTCTATAATTGGCATAGAGGGCAAGCAGATAAGGCTTGTTTATTATTTGTTTATGTTATAATTGTCGTTGTTGTTTTATTTTATTTATTATCATTTTTCTTTTTTAAGCTGGGCTTTCCCGTAAGGATCGCTTATTGAGCAATAATTTGCCCACCCTTTGTTTGCTTTTAATTTTTTCCCCTCTTTTAATTCGGTGCGTAGTATTCGTTGGGTCCTTGGCTTGTTGTGGAGCATACATATACTATTACGACAACAATAAGACCGCTTCTGAGCGTGTGTTTGTGTGTGTGTGTGTGTGCGTGTGAGCTCTGCTGCGATAACGGTAATGCCTCTCAGATAAGGCTGTTGTTGATGTTTTGCTTGCTTGAGCTGATGTTGCTGTTGCTGTTGCTATTGCTGTTGTTGTTTGTTGCAGCCAGCCGTATAAGAGCGGAAACTCGCAACAACAACGAGCGCAGCCTGCGAGCGTAACGACAGTAAAAACGTAAACAACGCAACGTGAATTCAACGTGATCTAGTTTCCATTAAAAATAACAGCGCGCGCCCGATCGTAGACCTCCCTATTTTTAGCACAATCTATCAGAGGGACAAAGCGAGAGAGAGAAAGAGAGAGAGAGAGAGAGAGAGAGCGATCTATTCTCTGAGAAACATTGCCAAGTTATTGTTGTTTGTTGCTGTTAAGTTGATAAGCAGAGGGTTGGGTCTCGGCTCCTCGGGCTTGTCGGGCTGGTCGGGCTTGTCGTGTCTGGAGCGTCGGCTCTTGGGTGTTAGGTCTTGGGTCTTGGGGTCTGGTGCGCTGTGTACGCAACGGGGTTCAAAGTCTGAGCGATGAGCAAGACTCGGCGAATTGACAGGCATTTCGACTGAGCTGGATGGATACGCAGCTTAGGTGTGGGGGTATGAATTAGGGGTTGGAAATTGGATAATCGGGTGAATCAGTAAAATCAACTAATAAAGGGAATTTGTCATATGGAAGATGCATCTGCATTTGTAATAATGTATTCAGCTCTAGAAAATCGTTCAACACAAAATAATGGGATTTTCAAAGTTCTAGAGTTTCATGGTTGGCCAGGCGAATACATTAAATAATGACTGGAGCAAATTTGTCAAATGAAAAATGCGTCTCACAATTGCCTATACAAGACCTGCTTAATAATAATGTTATGTATTTTAATGAAATAAATCTAATCAAATCAACTTAATTTAGAAGATATTTAGGACAAGGAAAAATAATGCAAATGCCTTCAAATATTCATTAATAATTAACGAATGATGGTTAAATAATGGGTAAAATGGAAAATGATAATTATGAAAATAATGGGAAAATTTTTGAAAACAAAAAATAAAAAATTAAAATATTGAAAATTAAAATAAAGCTGAAAATTGGCATACAATGCAAATGATTGACAATAACGGAAAATAATATACGCATACTATATAATAATGGGATCTATCATAGATACAAAACATTAAGGAAACATTCAATGGAATATGATGCAAGTTATAAATAAAATTATAGGAAATTCCTAGGATAATTAGTATTTTAAAATTAATAATAAATGTGCGTATATAATAAATAATGGGAAGTTTGAGTAAACATTTCCTACGTAGAGTCTGCCGGACTACAGGGACAGTCTCATAATGTCGAGTCTAATATTGAGAAACACCAAGAGAACCATCACAAATATACATATATACATACATATATATTGATAGAGATAGAGAGAACAGATAAAGAGAGAGAGAGAGAGGTGGAGAGATTGAGCTGTGAAGTTGGAGGTGCCAGCTGATAAGATTTGTGGGCGGCTACCCCAGCTGGAGTATAGCTGGAATTCGCATCTATGTGATGCCGTCGATGCGGTTGATGCTGTTGATGATGTCGAGATGACGGATCGGCCAGAGGCTGCCCAGCGGGCAATATGTCTATATTGTTTACTGTGCTAAAATTGGATCTTCATTGATTGACATGAGCGACAAGTGGGCGCCAGTGCAACACGACGACGGCGACTCAGACGCAGATTATTGACCCAGAAGCGAAAAGCGGGTGCCAGATGCTGGCGGGCGGTGCGATACCAGAGCCTAGACGTGAGTCCATTCCAGACATTCACAACAGCAGCAGCAGCAGCAGCAACAACAACAACAGCAACAAATGTAAACAAATAACAAAACATTATCAAATTATGTGAACTTTGCATTATTGCTAAGCACATCGATTGTTATTCAAAAATGCATGGCAACAGGTTTTTCAATGAGGATTACAGGGTATACTTGAGATGCTTCAGTTGATTCGGTCAATTGCAATCGGTATCCTCGAAATGGTTATCGAATCGATTAAAACATAAGCTGAAATGAGACAAATATGATGACCACATTGGCATTGAGACGATTTCGCACTTCCTCCAATATCTCGGCGATCGGTGCGTCTTCGGGCACGGTGATTATGTACGTCTCATTGGCCGGGCTCGTATTCATTTCGTCGTCCTCCATTTCTGGCACGATATGCACTTCCTCATCGACAATTAACGGTAAGTCTGACATGATTCGAGTTATTCAACTTCCTCTTCTTCTTTTTCTACTATTTTCACTTGCTTATCTTGTTATTCTTCTTCTTCTATTTCTAGTTGCTGATGCTGCAATTCTGTAGAAGAGATTCCCTCTTTTTCTTCGCCCAGTTACAGCTACTGTGGATTCGATTTCACAAAGTGCAAATTATAAACAAAACACTTCGATTCGAGTTTGTTTTGTTTATTAGTATTTTATTAGCTTAGCAATTTTTGTTTTTGTAAGGAAATAATACCAAAATTATTAAACAAAGCTCTCTAACTTTACGGTTTGAGTTTGCTTAGATTATGAGCTCTAATAATAAAAACCCGTTAGGTCTTTAGCCAAGCGATTTGTCAGTCACGGCCTACTTGAACAACTGATTTTAATCCGTTTCTTTTTTGTTTACTATGCCACATTGTGAATTGAGTCAACTAATGGAACTAATTCGAAAGTGTTTCCAAGTCTAATTTGTCCAGAATATTATACCATTAATATAAGCTTTGTGTGCGATTTATTCTTAGAAATATTCTAGTCGCCAAAGTCTGTTTACCATAATTGACGCTAGATGGCGCTAGTCGGTGCCAGGTCCAGGCTCACTGTCTGATTGCTCAATATGGGGATTACTTTTCGTATTATTGTCACAATTATTCCTTATCGCATATATGTATATGAATCATATAAATATATATATATATATATATATATAAAGAGTCCTTGAATATATATAATTTCCTTGGGCTTTGCTTAATTTACTTACCTTTAAATTCTTTACAGCTCGACAGCTTACGGCTGCTGATACATGCTGCCTCTTTCTCCTTCCTGTATCTGTGTATTATTCTCTCTCACTCTCTCCACCTTCCTGCTACTCTGTCTGGCATTCTTCCTGTATTTTTCTCACTCTCCTCTGTCTCTCTCTACCCCCCTCCCTTTCTGACTTCCTGCACGCCTTTCTACCTCTTTTCATTCATGTCTCCATCTCATTTGCCTCTCTCCCTATCTTACTCTCTCACTCTATATATATAAGTATATGTATATGGTAGAGTATCTATTAGTTGTCCATTGCCTTCTAGCGCAGTTTTACTGCTTTTTTATTAAATTTTTAAACGTTGACAAAAAGTAGAAACAATGCGAAATTATCGCGTGAGTCAATAAACTGACGAACGACCGCTTGACCTGTGACAACAATAACAACAACAACAACAACAACCGCAGCATCGGCAATGGGATTCGACCTTAAGCCACAGAAAATGCCGCCAACGAGCATAGACACACATTCGGCTGCAGCGGGGCGAAAGAGAGCTAGAGAGAGAGAGAGAAAGGCAGAGAACTGGAGTTCATGGCCAGGATGCGTAAGCCCTGTTAGGCAGCTGCCAATGAACTGCAAGCGCCATTGCACAGTGACACCAAAAGCGTCAACAGGATTTGCAGAACAAATTTAGAAACGTGAAAGAAATAAAAACAAATAAAATTGATATAAAACAAATTAAAATTGAATTTTCTTTATTAACAAATGTAACTTGACAAGCAATTATATTGTTTTTTACTAAAAAATAAAAAACTTAAAAAAAATAATCATTGTTAGCAAAGCAAATATTATTCATATTATCTATGTATTTTGTTAAATATATTAAAAGTTTGCTCTAAAAGACTCAAACTAATTCAATTTAATAATATATTATACAACATATATATTTATACATTTATTTACTCCTTGCATATGCCACCGTGTACCACAGTGCACGCTTCCAAGGTCAATATTTGGCAAAACAAAAAAGGAGAGCAACAACAATAACAACAAGAAGAAGAGGACACGGTTGAAGCAGACAAATGAAATTGCGCCTAACGGAACAGAGCGACGCAGAGCGAATGCAGTGCAAAAAAAGAAGATATACATATATACATACATACATACATACATATGTACATACACACATACACAATATAGCGGTACTTGGCTGCCAGCACCTACTAACTGTGAATTAGGCATTTGAACTGCGAAAGGTTGTCGCCCCGTCTCCAGGCGCGACCTTGGCCAGCGTGTATCCACGCAATTGGGGACAATGCACCAGCAGCCGAAAAAAATAAAATAAAATAAAAAAAATCAAAATAACGAAATTGAAACGTGAATAGAAATCATGTTAATAAAAGTAAGAGAATGGCCTGGCTGGAGCTGCGCTCTGTGTGCTGTGACCTTTGAACCTAATCTAGAGAGATTCAGTTGTTGCATGGCTCCATGAATTGGCGCTCTGTGTGTGTGGAAATCAACATCTGTAATCGGCACACGGCAATCACTTGGGCAACGCGTGGAGCCAGTTGTAAACAAATAACAACTGCTTAATGTACATACATACATATATGTACATATACATATATGTACTTATATATACCTATGTCTATCACCTATATGTACAATGTATGTGTATATAATTCAGATTAGGAATACAATAAACAGCAATTTTAATCAGAAATAGTAATCAATTAATCATTGACAAAAATAATAATAAATGGAATAATGATGGTGGACACGCGGCTGACCTTTACATTATTAGCAGCACTTACAAATAGTTGCAATAATATAGTAATATCAATTAAATTTAATTAATTCGTTTGTTTATTGTTTAGCAAACGCATAGCTCCAACGGCAAAAGGCAAACTTGAGAAGCAAAGAAGCTAAATGTGTGTTGCAGCACAATTTTCACATCTAACCTCGCATATCTCGCACATTAAAGCTTAATTTAATCAATTTGTATATATCTGCATATATGTATGTGTACATATGTACATATATCTTTGCTCTAGTTGCCTTTGCGTGATATCAGGGCAAATGTTTTTGTTTGAATTTGGCGCCTATTAATGTTGATGCGCCACCTGTCGCATTGTTTACGTACCAAGCTGCATGCTGTTAACTTAACAGCATTGATCAGCTGTTATTCTAAACTATCGATGTTAGCAGCGAATCGATTTATTTCTTTTAACACCGATAACTAACGAACAACAACAAAAGCCTTCGACATATATAAACAAACATTGGTCAAGAAAATGCTCAATAAGAAACATGTAAGTTACCTGCATCAACTCTATTGAATAATGCACATGTTGTATTCATTTGTATAGACATGTACGCATACCATTGATTTGCGTTTATTCCTCATACTTATTTCGCAAAGCCGCCTTATCAGCAACGTGCCGACGACTGAGTGCAAAGCAAACAATTTAAAATAAAAAACCCACAAATGCCTCATACAAAAGCAAAACATATTAAAGTAGCTAACAACACTTAGTCAAATGTTAATTAAAATTGGCAGCGCGATTGACTAACTGCTTTAGATATAGATATATGTATACAAAAATAGTTGTAATTGGTTAAAGGCAGAGAGACAGAGATAGAGAGAGATGAATGAACCAGTTAACTGTTTATATGTTGGAGACAGTGAAAGATCTCTAAGGCGAACAAGTGCTTGTAAAAATCTTCGAGAGATTCTACTAACCAAAAAAAAAAAAAAAAAAAAGCTATATTAGGAAAGATTTATGTTCGTCAGCTGAATCTTTACTGTATTTGTAATTTGGTAATTGTTCGTGATAATTATTTATTTATTGCACTTGTCTTTTGTCTATTAGATTCGCTAGGTTGATTCAAGCATAGATTACAAATTGCTGGCTACAGTGAACACTGACTAACACTGATATGACCAAATTACTTGAAGGTTAAACACCTGGCGGTTGTGGTTCTCACTTAATTGGCATTTGCTGCTGCTGCTGCTGCCACTGTTGCTCCAAACCGGTAAATGTTGGGCAGAGGAGGCAAGGGCAGCGAAGGGGCGTGGTAACTGCTTGTTGCCTGCAATGTGCTCGTGCTTAGGCTGGTTCTTGTTGTTGTTGTTGTTGTCGTTGTTGTGGTTGCGTGGAGAGCGGCGACAAGGTCAAAGCGTTTGCTTGGCCGCTTGTATGGGCTCCAATTTTGACCAAAGCCAAATGTCTCACACACATACACACAGCTTTATAGAGTGTATGCATGTGTGTGTGTGGCAACACAATCAATACACATGTAAGCACTCGACGGCGTCGCGTCGCGTCGCGCCGCTTACTATCGAAGTTGCTATTTGTACATATAAAATTTGTATTTGTTTGTGCCGCATACTCGATTCGCAGCTCACGGAGGACGGACGTGTTCTCCAAAAGTCGTCTGTAGAATCGTCGAAAAGATTCCAGCAGTGGAACTGACAGCGTTCACATCATTCAATTCTTTTTTTTTTGGTACCTGTTGTATCTGTCGCCGGGTTTGTTTTCCACATTCTTAACGTGCCATATACGTTGCTCTTTTTTTTTTTCGTTTTGTGTTCTTTTTGTTTTGGTTTCTCCAGTTTGTGAATTGAAAAAGCCGAACGTCTACGCAGAGATTGTGTGTGTGTGTGAGAGAGAGAGAGAGAGAGCGTGCGCAAGTGCTGTAACACGCCAAGAATGGGAGAGTGAATGGCAGCGAGTGCGAGTGTAATAGCGAATATGGCGTAATCGAATAGCACATTAACACACTCTTTGACAATGCACACGAGTGAACTACTAAGTCCGAAATGAGCGAACTGTGCATGCCCTACAATGCACAGCTCATTAATAATTGGAGAATTGAGCGTGCGAGATTTCGCATTAATTTTTTTTTTTAAATAAAAATTCTTCTGAAAACGAAATGTGATACGCAGTAATTTTGTTTTGTAATTATTTAAGTAAAAATAGTGTTATTTAAAAAAATTATTTAAATTGAAAGAAATTATTTATTTATCTACAATATATCATTTATTTCAGGTTACACAACAGTTATCGCCTAGCTCTAACGCTAAACAAACCAATTCTACGTTTATTTGAGACACATATGTAGGTATTCCCACATACAAACAATCCAATTTCTGATCTAATTTAACTTTACATTTTCGCCATAGATTAACTGAAACGCATAATAAAAATCATTTGAAGTGCCTAGGGAATACATCGACATACACAAATTATAAACAAATACATACAATGGGTTCCATGCTCTGTAAGGAATACAAAACAACTGGCAAAGTAACGCCCAATCCGGATCAAAGTTCAGGTATTATAAGACTCTAGAACGAAAGTGAGTGAAAAACTAGAAAAATGATTAGAAAAGACAAATTTTAAACTCGCTGAAGTGATCTATTATGCCAGTAGAGCTTTGCTTTGTGCTTGGCAAAGAAAGTTGAGATTAATGAAGAGAGATAGAGAAAAAGAGAGAAAGAGAAATGATATAATTGATATGTTTATCTATATATTCTGTATATATTTCTATATATTTCTGTTGCTCATTCTCTATCATGCTCTGTCTGTCTTTGTCGCTATCTTTTTTTGCGTTTCTTTTACCTTTCTAATTGTCTCTAATTGCTCTTTTACACGCCATCAAATTTTCCCTTTTCCAATTTATAATTGTTAAATTATGAATCAATAATAATGCCATTTGTTTTACGAGCTGTTAGTGAAAGAGCATCAACTAGTCACTCGGAAGAGAATGTGGGTGAGTGAGAAAGGGAAAGGGAAAGAGAGAGAGGCAGATAGCGCGTGTCTGTTAAATAGTTACGCTCGGTCTAGTCGTTCTTCTTCGACCACACAGCATTTCGTTCAGTTTACACTCTCAACTTAGCTAGAACGGCGGGAATTGCCGTTTATAACGAATTATAGCTTTCGCGTGGTGTTGTTTTATTATAGATTTAATAACAACAACAATAACAACAATAACAACAATAACAACAATAGCGGCAGCAACAGCTGCAAAAAGGCGTCAAAGCTTTGCATATCAAACGGATTATTGCTTTTGGGTAAACCAGGCTAACTCCAAGAAAAAGAGAAACACATTGTGCTTAGTTTTGTTTTGATTTGCTTTGTTGTTATTAATATTATTATTTTTTATGCTATTGCTATTACAATTGTTTTGCGTGTGTGTGTGTGTGTGTGAGGCGAGGCCAACTGGTTCGCCCTAAACATGTGTGTGTGTGTGTGTGTGTGTGAATTTACTCTGAATTTACGCTCCACTCAAGTTAATTACATTAACATGTGATTTTTAGCTCAGCTCTGATTCATTAACTTGTTTTTTATTTCTTCTTCTTTTTCTTTGTAGTATGGGTAATATTATTTTATTTTGTTTAAACTTAAAATTATGACGTCATTTTGCTGGGCGGGCTTTTTGTTCTCAAGTTTTTATTCCCATCACAAATTGGCATAAAATTATTGTGCTTTGGCATGCAACAGGCAGAAGTAAGCATGACAGTGCAGAAAGCAGAAGACATGTATGGCTATACATAGATAAGTCAACTCAGCTCATCAGTCTGGTTAAGCATATCATTATATACATATCTATATATATATATATATATACTCTTGAGTGTATCTCTGATAGCGCACATAGAGTAGCCTTGCCACTGGTTCAATCCATCTTAACAGGGTATGTGGGTTGGTCTACCCATCATTCTGTTCAGGAATATAAATATATATAGATATAGTCTTGTGCATATATCTGATATGACACACATATTACTCTACGCATTACCCATTTCATCATAATTTGCAGAGAGTATCTGCTAGTCGAGCTAAATGCTCTTATGACGCATATATGGAATTTTTGTTTGTTTTTTTTTTATTCCCTGAACCCATTGAAAATGGGAATTCAGGTTATAATGGTTTTGTGAAAATGTATGTAACAGGCAGAAGGAGACGTCGCAGACCCCATAAAGTATATATATTCTTGATCAGCACAAAAAATACGTTGTTATAGCCCTATCCGTCCGTCCGTGCATACGAACGTCGAGATTTCGGAAACTACAAAAGCTAGAGAGCTGAAATTTCACATGAATACTCGTATGTTAGTTAGTTAATAATTTCCTTATTATCGATAAAAATCGAAAATTCGTTAACTTCTTAAAAATGTTTTTTTTTTAGCATAACTTCTACACTGGCTAGTTTTAGCTAAAGACTTCAAATTTGTATATTTAGATTGATATTATATATATATATACGCAGATTTTGTAATTTTCAGATTTTAGATGTAACGCGGTTAGAAGAGCGCGCTCTTATACGTGCTTAAAGAGGAAGAGTATTATTATTATTATTATTATTATTTTTTTTTTGTAGGGTTCAGGGTATCTCGTAGTCGAGCCGTTGTTTTTAATGAGTTGAAATGAATCTATGAAATAGACACGAATTAATTAAAAGGTATTTTTACCTGCCCGAAAAGTCAGACTCAAAGTTTGTCTTATCGATATAAGGTAAAGATATGCCGAATAAAATACGAGTTTTTATACGCTTCAAGGCAATTTACGCAAACAATTTGGTAACACTATCTCTATATAATCTATCTCTAAAAACGTACATGAAATGCTTAAGTAAGTGCAATGTCAGATCGATTAAAAATCCTTAAACAATTAGTTAACAATTATTGAATATTGTTAACTAGGGCAGTAGAAGGGAAACCTAACCTTCAGCCCTTATCGAACAAGTTTTATGAATAGGCTAAGCCACGCCCTCTGCTGCCTTTTACGCCTTTTACATACATAAATATTATAGCTCAAGTGCTTCAAGTTTTTAATGGGTTTCCGCTTATAAAATAGTCTATTTGAATTATGTTTTTATGGCTTTTGCTCTGGGAATATAAAACTTGGTCTCTTAATGTTTTGTACTCCAAAAAGTTCTATAATTGTGAACAGCTTTATAGCTTTAACTCTTTGATTTGATCAATCAAGTTTATCCATCAGGCATGCATTTATATATATATATATATATATATATATATATATATATATATATATAGCTATCTATATTTATAGCTAAATATATAAATCTATATCTATATCTGGATATATCTATCTATATATGTATATTTATACATATCCAGATGTGCCTTAAAATTTATATATGCAACTCTGTTAATTATTCAGCTATTCTTAATCTATATCCAGATATATCTATATATCTACGTCTACGTTCGTAAATCATTCAGCCATACACCTAAATATACCTTTTGAATAACTTAAGCTATCAGTCATCGTCGTTTACCTGACACATTGCCAGCCGTCATCCAGTTTTGGGCTCCGCCCTATTGATTAGTTTTATTAGACATCGAAAAAGCCGTCTTTACATGCCCATGACTCAGCACATTTTTAACTTTGTCTTGCCCTTGAAGACATATCGATTTATGCATGAAAAAAGTGAAAGCCCTTTCGATTTGCTTAAGGACTGATTCTACGTACATATGTACCTATATATAAATATACATTTATTTATGTATAAATCATCATTCCGATCAGCCATGACAACTATAGCAGTTCGATTCGCATGCGGCATGTTGAACTTTTATCTAATATTCGTGATCGTTCAGTTCTTATCAGTTAACTAGTGTTTCGCACTTGAACAATTTGCAAATCATCTTGTTAATCAGCGGAGAATTCAATTTTTAATCATAAAACTCAATTGGTTTGATGGAGTTGAAAGTTTTAATGGTGTGCGGCCAAATCCTGTCGATCTATCGATCTATGTATCTTGAAATGTTTTATTTCTGCTGTAGTTCATTACTGTGGTTGATTAAAAAGGTTTTCAATTCGGAACTAGTTCCGGTAAATAGTTCGCAGAAGCAACTTAAGAAGGTGTAATGAGTTTTTATTGGAATTATATTATATTTTATTGGAATTATATAAAAAAAATTAAATTGATATCAGCTTTTGAACTAGTTCAATTTTTTTACTTTTACGGTTAAGGTTACTTTCCTAAAAGTTGACCCTCAGTTCCAAAATAAGTTACAATACAGCTTTCCAAATTGATGTTATAGGTGGTTAATAAAAGTAGAAATGTATTCGTAGCTCGTTCATTTTCTATCTGGTTCCAAATATTGTTCAACATAATTCTAGGACTATGGAGCTCTTCATTAACATTAAACCAATTTGTAATAAGTTGTTAACTATGTACTTCTAGAACAGGTTCATAAGAACTCGGATCTAGTTCCAAAACTAGTTCCAGCATGCAAAGCAATTCGTATGCAAATTTTTTACTGCAAGTAAATGCCAATTGACAAAGTACGCTTTAAAATAGTTCCAAATGCTTCCACAACTGGTTCAAAAAAAAGTTTTATTACAAGGAAAAAAAAAAAAAAGAACTAAATGTAATCTTCTGCGACTCTCCACTTAGAACTTGTTGCTTTGCTTGACGGCCAGCAGTTCCATGCGCTTGATGACATCGTCCAGGTATTGCCGCTGCAGCTGCAGCTGCGCGAGCAGCTCCTCGGCGTTGAGCAGCTGCAGCTGTTGCTGCTGTAGCTCCTGTTGCTTTTGCTGTTTGCTCGTTGACTCCGACCAGTGGTTGCCACGCAGCAGGCTGGCTGGGCTGGCAGACGTTGCGCTGGCTGCACTGGGTCGCAGCAAGGCCAGCAGTCGCTTGATCAGCGAGGGCGAAGCATTCTGTTCCGGCTGAACGATGCCCACGCTGGGCACAGATTCCGGCATGGCCAGCAGCGGCGTAAAGAAGTAGGAGCCAACGCCCCCCACTGGGGATCGGGGCGTGCTGCTGTGGACAACATCGCGGGTTAGCTCCACTTTGTTGGTGTTGCTGCTAGAGCTGCTATTGGCCTGCATGGCATCCAGTTGGACTTTGAGCTCGTTCAGTTTGTGCTGTAGAAACTCAAAGTCTGCAGCCAGATTGAGCGCCAGCTGCTGTGCATCCTGCTGCTGTGCCTTGCCCTCGAGCTTATCGATTTGCCGCTGTATGTCCAGCTGTCGCTGCTGCAGCTCCTCCACCAGCATCGGCATCTCCGGCGTATATGGGCCCATATACAAGCGTCCAATCTCAGCCTGCAGCAGCTGCTTGTGGACACGCAACGCGCTCAGCTTTAGCTCCAGCTGCTGCTCTTCGTGTTGCTGTTCCCCCAGTTGCTCGCTGTTGGCTGCAGTTGCTCCAAGCAGCAGCGACAGGCAGAGCAGCGATGCATAGAGTTCTGAATGCAGTGACAACATATTAACAACTGAGCACCATTCAACTGTTCACCTATACACCTGGGCGGCTGCTTTCTATGCCAGTCGTAGCAGCAGGCGACACTTTCTACTCGAATATTTAAGTTGCTCTATAAAAAAAAAGCAGAAAAAAAAAAAAAAACAACCGGAAAACGGGAAAAAGTCATATTAAATGTTGATTTCGTTAAACTCGTTAAGCCGTATCACTAAGACATCGCCCTGCCCTTGCGCTTACCCACACTCTCGGCGATCCCCGAATTCATTTTGATTGTTGCTTCTGCTTTGCAGGTGCCGTCGGCTCCTATCAATCGAAGTGCGAGAAGATGCTGGACGTCAGCGCGTTGGAAAAAGAATCGGATTATACCGAGGCGGTGGCCGTATGCAAGGCTAGCGAATTGCCGGAGAACAGCCTGAAGCAGGTGGACTTCGATGAGGACACCAGCGTGCTGTTGGTCAAGCAGAACGGCCGACTCCATGCCCTTGGCTCGAAGTGCACCCACTATGGGGCACCGATGAATACGGGTGCCTTGGGCATAGGACGTGTCCGTTGTCCGTGGCATGGCGCCTGCTTCAACCTGGAGACGGGTGACATTGAGGACTTCCCCGGTATGGATTCGTTGCCCTGCTACAAGGTGGATGTCAGCGATGAGGGTCAGGTTATGGTGCGCATGAAGCGCAGCGATCTGGAGAAATCCAAGCGTGTCAAGAACATGGTAAAACGTAATCCAAAAGATGAGCGTTGTTATATTGTGGTCGGCGGTGGGCCATCGGGTGCCATTTGCGTGGAGACACTGCGCCAGGAGGGCTTCACCGGGCGACTGATACTGGTGTGCCGGGAAAACTATTTGCCGTACGATCGCGTCAAGATCTGTAAATTCGCTGGTATTAAAATCGACACATTGGAGTTCCGCGATGAGAAATTCTACAAGGATTATGACATCGAAGTGTGGCAGGGCGTCAGCGCCGAAAAGCTGGTAACGGCACAGAAGGAGCTACATTGTTCCAATGGCTATGTTGTGAAATATGATAAGATTTATATAGCAACCGGCGGCTCGGCCATTAAGCCACCCATTCCTGGCGCCGAATTGGCGAATGTGAGGACGATACGAGACTTTTCCGACGCCCAGGATATATTCGAAATGCTAAAGCCTGAAATGCGAGTCGTCTGTCTTGGCTCCAGTTTCGTATCATTGGAGGTGGCCGCAGCTGTGGTCTCCAAGGTGGCCAGCGTCACGATAGTCGGTCGTGACACCGTTCCCTTGAAGGCGGCCTTTGGCGAGGAGATTGGCGCCCGTGTTAAGAAACTGTTCGAGGACAACAACGTCGTTATGCTCATGGAGAACGGCATTGTGAACATCATTGGCGACGAAGAAGGCGAGCTAATCGAGGTGGACCTGGTGGACGAGACGACCATACCATGCGACCTACTGATCATGGGCACCGGCTCCAAGCCGAACACTGAGTTCCTGATCGATTCGGGTGTGCGCATCAATGAGAACGGCTCCGTGGATGTGACCGATTTTCTCGAGACGAACGTGCCCGATGTTTATGTGGGCGGCGATATAGCCAATGCTCATGTCTACGGCCTGGCCCAGTCGCGCGTCACCATTGGCCACTACCAGCTGGCCCAGTACCACGGCCGGATCGCGGCGATCAATATGTGCGGCACCATCAAGAAGATGGAGGCGGTGCCCTTCTTCTTCACCCTGCTCTTCGGCAAGGGCATACGGTATGCGGGCTATGGCAGCTACAAGGAGGTCATCATCGATGGCAGTCTGGAGGACATGAAATTTGTTGCCTACTATGTGAACCATGCCGACACTGTTACGGCCGTCGCCTCCTGCGGCCGTGATCCCATCGTTTCCCAGTTCGCCGAACTCATCTCGCAGGGCAAGTGCCTGGGACGTAATCAAATCGAAAATGAATCGAATCGTCAGGCTTGGACGTCCAAGCTGCTGTCACCCTTACCCAAAGTGCGCTAAACACCAATAGAGATTATCAACGATCCCATGCCAGTTATCACTCATTCACTTACTTAGCCAGCCAGGCAGCCAGTCAGCCAGTCAGCCAGCAGCAGCAACAAGAGATTCATACATATATATATTTATATAGGTATGTATCTAGTATTATATGTGAACGCCCACAACAATTTGCTCATGACTGACTGTTCCCCCAATATACCCGCATATATATTTTGTAACTCATGTATATATATATATATATGTATATACTAACGTATATATATATATATAATCGTTTTGCTTGATATCCAAATTATGTCGTGGCAAAATTGAAAAATAGTTGTGTATAATAAAAAAAAAAAAAATATTTTTTTTTATCAGAGCTCAGTCTCTTACTCTTTGTTAAATCAAGAATATAAATGATATTATAAATAAATAAATTAAAGCTGTATTTAATATAAACTCAAATAAATAAAATCATTATGCTGAATATATGACAATTTCTAGGCTTTTCTATATATCTAAATTTATTTTCGCTCACGTTGTAAAAAAAAAAAGAGTATATTCGTTCGGTGCACTGTCTGTCAGCCCGTCTGCTCGTGCGTATGTCTGTTCGCTTCTAACCATCTATCACTATATGTTGATGACTGGAACGAGTATTATATCCTAACTACATATAAGGTACGCGAAATAAATATATGGGACACTACATTAATTAAACTTAACTTCTGATATTTCTATATACATATATATTGAATCGTAGTCATTCATTATTTGATGGGAATTTCTAATAGAAATGGTTGGTTTCTAGAGAAAAATAGAAACGATTTAAAACTATAAATGGGCCTTGAATTTCGGACTAAATAAAATTATACAATTCGTTCAAAATTCGAAATTGAAAACAAAATTTTCTTTTAATGTTCGTGGCACAAAGAAGTATTTAAATAAATATATATATTGTATATATACAAATATATATATAAAGAGAGACAGAGAGAGTGAGAGGGGAGCTTGGGCATGGCCCTAACGCTGGTACCCATGGAATGTATGATGCGTAATTGGCTGGATGCGTGGCGGTCCCTAAACAAGGATTGCGCCCAGGTAGTCACAACGGCCTCCAGATTGAAGAAGTTGGTAAGTGTAGACAACAGATCAGATCATCAGTGGGTCTTACGATTAAACTGTAATTCTTTGCAGATCTTTTTAGCTGCCCAGCAAATATATTGCTACGAACTAATATTGACGGAGCATAAGATTTTGAATAACAAATTTATCAAATGTATTACGGATGCCGGCGAGATGTCCAGCGAGCGTCTAACTGGTAGTTGCAAACTGAGGGCCGAACATCAGGCAATGCTCGGCCATTTGGTTGGCCTCAAACTGCAGCTGTCCGAGCGGAATAATACTCTGGTCAAGTTCAAACTGGAGTTGCATTGTTTGCGTCAAAAGTTGCGACAGCAGACGATCAAATCGAATCGGATGACGGCACGATTGAAGCTAAATAAAATGCTAACCGAAAAACTTTTGGATCGTAACAGCAAATTGAACGCGCGGGTAAATATCCATCTATCGATATACCGATAGACAAATAATATATATGTGAATTATCCTTTTCCTTGCGATAGTCCACAGAACTGTTGGAGCATTATAGAATGCGGGCGCTTATGTTTGTTTTTAAATTAATTGGGATGACTGAGGAACTGATTGTTACCAAAACCAAGTCAAAGGCATATGAGGATGCCAGCGAGCGCCTGAAATGGTAAATATAAGAGATATCAAAACACATTATAGCCATATATATACAGCCTTTGTATAGTAAAAACAGACAGCTGCAATTGCGTCAGAGAATACTTATAAAGAAAATGGCAAAACATACGTCTCAAATTAAAAATCATACGGATACCCGTAATATAATTGATACGGGCTATCATTATTTGGACTTTCTGTGGAAGTGCGTATCGAGCCTGGCTCTGTGTCCCAAAGTGCAGGGACCTGGTAGACGCGGTGATTGGGCTCTTGTCTGAATACAAATGACATGTGTCATTTTACATTTTTTTTTTTTATAAAAAAAAGTCGAAAATAAAATCAAAAATATAAATTCGAAAAATTCAAAATTACCAGGGGTGCAACAAAATAAATTCAGGTCGAAATATTTTTGATAGCAACACTGTAGAGGAGTCGGCTTTTCGCCTTTAACAGTGTTGCTTGTAAACGATATATCGATTTGCATTTATTTGCCGTATTTGTTGTTCTTATTTGCTTCGATTAATCGACAGTTTTTTTACATACCACAGCAGTCGCACACACACACCACACACTCACACGCACACACACACGCATACACGGTTACACATACATATACGGACGCGCGCATACAAACACACACTCACACATATAAAAACGCCCAATAAATTACAGTTGCAGGCAGCGTACACATAAAAGTTTTATAACAAAAAATCGAAAGAATAATAATATACAAATATATATAAACACAGATACATATACATAAGAAATCAGAGCCTATAAAAGCGTTAAAGTACAAGCATACAAAAACATTCCAAAATAACAGAGTTACAACCTTGCTGCTGCTGCGCTGTTGCAGTGTAACCAAAGTGTAGAAAGATAGAACGAAAAATAATATATTATAAAAAAATTAAAAATTAAAAACAATAAAACGCCGCAACACATTTATCAATAATGAATTTCTTGGGCTTTGGCCAATCAGCCGAAATTGAAATTGTCTTCGATGGCGCGGAGAACAGGAAGACCGCCGAGGTAAAAGGCGAGGATGGGAAAGTGGAAAAGATGTTGCTCTTCTACGATGGTGAGACCGTCTCCGGCAAGGTAAGTAGCAGCGACTGATGATGATGATGGATTCTGGCAGGAGGCGGCGGCGGAGGCAGACCACAAGCAGAGGCTGCAGATTGCAGGCGAGGCGCGACGAGGCTTGATTGCGCCTGTAGGCGGTAGGCGTGGCTTCCGCTCCGTTGCCGCCCATTGAGTCGCTTATCAGCAGTTAAAGCAGCTGCTTCGCTCAAGCGAAGCCAATTGTCGCAAATGCTTTTGTGATTATATCCACATTTTTATCGCATTTATTTTTATTATATATTTACATATTTTACTTTTTACATACTAGGTGAATGTCACGCTGAAGAAACCGGGCAGTAAACTGGAACACCAAGGCATTAAGATTGAGTTTATTGGACAAATTGAACTGTTCTATGATCGGGGCAACCATCACGAGTTCAAGTGCCTGGCGAAGGCGTTGGCCCGTCCCGGCGATCTAATCCAGAACAACAGCTATCCCTTCGATTTTCCCAATGTGGAGAAACAGTTTGAGGTCTATGCCGGCTCCAATGTGCGCTTGCGCTACTTTCTGCGAGCGACAATCGTGCGAAGGATTAGCGATATTACGCGGGAAGTGGACATCGCGGTGCACACGCTCTGCAGCTATCCAGAAATGAATAATCCCATCAAAATGGAGGTCGGCATCGAGGACTGTCTGCACATTGAGTTCGAGTACAACAAGAGCAAATACCATCTAAAGGATACAATTATTGGAAAAATCTATTTTCTGCTCGTGCGGATCAAGATCAAGCACATGGAGATTGCGATCATCAAGAAAGAAACGACCGGCACGGGCCCGAACATCTTCAACGAGAACGAAACGATTGCCAAGTACGAGATTATGGATGGAGCGCCGGTCAAAGGCGAGAGCATACCCATACGAGTATTCTTGGCCGGCTATAACCTGACGCCGACCATGCGAGACATCAATAAGAAGTTCTCGGTCAAGTATTTCCTCAATCTGGTGCTGATGGACACCGAGGACCGGCGGTATTTTAAGCAGCAGGAGATTACGCTGTGGCGCAAGGCGGACATACCACGCTACCATGTCGCCCAGCAGCAGCATCAGCAGCAGTCGCACCATCAGCATCAGCACGTGCCGCTGCATGCGCCGCCACATCTGGTCAGTGGGCCCGCCGCACCCACCGTCGCCCACTCGCTGATCAGCAGCAGCACGGACAGCGAGGGCGCGGCTATTGGCAGCACGGGCGCCCAGGCTGAATCCAAAATGGGACTCTTCACGCGGGAAAGTCCCAATCAGGAGTTCAGCCAGCAACAGCTCGACTCTCCGCTGCCCAACTCACCAATGACGCCGAGCAACGAGAGTCACGGAATTGGAGCAGCCGTCGCTGGTGAACGGGAACGAGGCATGGGCGATGGCGCAGCGGCAGCCACAACGAGTGCCTCGCCAGTGGTCATGCTGTCCAGCACGCCGCCGCCGCTGCTTAACACTGGACCAGCATTAGGGAGTTTAACTGACGTTGGTGTGGGAACTGGAACGATGGAGCCTGTACAGCATGCGGCAGGCGATGGCAATATGGATTTGGAACAGAACGATGAACAGCCGCTGCAGGAGCAAGACGAGCAGCAGCAGGAACAGGAACAGCAACAGCCGCAGCCGCAGCCGCAGCAGCGGTTGCAGCAGTTGCCCGATGATGAACTAACGGACGTGGCGCTGCCCACGCCTCCAGCTGCGGTCACAACAGCTGCCAAGAAGGTGAACGCATCTCCATTGAGTGCGGATTGAATGCCAATCGGAATACGTTTATGAACAAGAACAACAACAACAACTCAATGGCTAGCGTTAGCCAATATATACGTTTGTATATGTATATACATCTATTTTTTTAATATCTAATTTAAAGTTGTTAAAGGCAAAAATATTTTATTGAAGTTATGCGCGCAACTTAATAATCCAATTTATCCACTAGCAAACACACAAATACATACACACACACACCCATAAACACTTACACTCACACACACACACATACACACAGATGTACTTGATGCCCTATATAAAAATTTCCATGTACACAGACGCTACTAATACACTTTCCTCTCGCACGCTCTTTAGACTCGATCGATGTGCATTAGGCAGTCAGAGAAAACTTTGTATATTGCAATACGAAATATTTATATAATGAAAAGAAAAAAAAAAAAAAAACAAAAAAAAAGAAGAGAACATGTGAACATATATTTATAATTTGTTGTGAAACTCAGCTGAGCCACGCCCACTAGCACGCCCCATTCGAAAGGCCCAATCAACACCAATTGTAACATCTCATTCCCTTTTGGAAAATTTGATTTTTCAATTAGCAAAAACCTGTTGAAAACAAAAACAAATGCTTTTTAAAAGTACATTGAAATTAAAAGAAAACAATGCGTAGGCATAACCTAAGTTTAATATACAATTTAGAGAATATATATATAAATATTTATATATAAATAAATATATATATATAGAGAGAGAGAGGAAGAGCAAATATGTTAAATGCAGAATGATGTCTGCATATGTACATAACATAGTTCATATTATATATATATATTTATTTATATATATATATTATAATATATAAATATTAAAATTTATCAAATTAATAAACGTGAAAACGATAATCTGAATTTTGAACCTTACTGAAGCATGAAAACGAGCGAAAAGCTTTGAAAAAAATGGGCAGCTAAGCCGAGAGAGAGAGAGATGGAAAGATGGACAGGGAGATACTGAGAGAAATATAGAATATGTGGAAGTATTCAATCTATACAAACAGCATAAATTGAATCCACATAACGTCAGGTTTTAGTCTACTCCCTATATATAGGCCAACAAGGATCAAACGAAATATATGCATTACAGAGAGAGTTCATGATGGTAATGCTATACCTATCTATAACGACAAATAGCTATGCTTTACAAACTGCAATAACAAAAGTTTCTACTTATGCACTTAAGACCAACCATTCTTCACTTTAAGCTGCTGCAGAGGCTAGCATTCTATATGCTTAATATTCTATCCAACAGCAATAATTACAATATATTCAACAATTTACATCCTTCATTCTCAGCAATGATTACAATATGTCCAACAATCCATATCTACAAAACTTCAACTGCATTCAGTTAAGTTTCTAGAGCATAACATTTATTCTATAACTTGCAGTGGTTTTAGTGATGAAAACATGCTTAAACTAATCCCAGGCCTCCTTCACTCGCAGATGCTGCAGGCGCTCCTCGATGGTCACATGCGGTTTCAGTTTGCTGCGCGTTTGCTCGTCTGTCCACTTGGCCACCAGCTTTTCGCGCTTTTGCAGCTCCTTGGCATGGCCCGACGATTGCTCCTAGAATTGTGAATTAACAGTTAGCAAATATTAGCCAAACTATTATAGGTACATACCAGCGTGAGGTAGGGATGTCGCAGCAGGAACATGATCTGTTCCTGTCTTTCGTATTCGCGAGTTAGCGTTTCCATTGAACGTTTGCTCACCGGCTTGACGAGGCGCCGCTTGCCACGGAATATGTGGCCGGGCACAGTTTTCTTAAAGAAATTGATTAAAGTCAACTGCATCTTGTGTGCTGTTAATTGATGAGCACTAAAAAAAGTAGAATTCTTTTTAATTCACGTTCAATGTTGTTGCACAAGTCGCCGTGACAGCTGATAGAGATGTTATCGTTGAGCAATTCGAATATATCGATATATACGAAGTACACCTGTTTCTAGCGTCGCCCATTAAATTTATTTCCAATTTTTGGTCAGACCAAATGAACCGATAGTATCGGGTTGAAGCGCTCGAATTGAAAATTTCATCTCATGCGCAATCAATTAACAGACTTAAAAACGTGATTTATAATTTGCAAACAATTTTACAGACTGTAAATACAAAAGAAATGCTTAGCTTAGGCACTATGTTCGGAAATGGGATAAGGACTGGCATGTATAGTCTTGCCCTGATTTAATACACCCTCGACAAAATGCAGTATCTCAAATCCCACTTCAACCATAATTAAAATAATAATCATCCATTCGAGCCGTATATGATGAGCATCATTTAGATTGTGCGAGACCAGTTCGGCCAGCTCGACACAGTGATTGATCTTCTCGTTCATCACCTTGGTGCGGCGTGTGATGCTAAAATAGGAGCAAACCTGCAGATAGAGTCCCTCCAGCTCCTCCCGATCCCAGTAGAAATCCGGCGCATCGAGCAGATCCGAGGACAGATTGATGGAATGTCGCAATGCGAACAATTCACCTGTTTTCCGCAGCATCGAGGCACGCGATATTCGCAGCCGTCGGCCCCGCTTCAGATCCTCCGTCAGATACTCCATCGAGTCAATGTAGCGATCCAGCGTCGCCTCCCAAATGCCCAGCTTAATGGACTGGGCGATCGCATTCGAGAATGTGTATTTGTATAGGAAATTGTCGCTGTCCTGCGTCACATAGAACTTGCCGTTCTGGAAAAAGGCACGCGACGCCACATTCAAGTCACTGCACTCAGCCACCAGGTCGCCCTCCACATCCACGGCCGTTGAGGCAATGTAGGTGTAGGGCATCACCTCGCTCTCTCCATGGACCAGGGTGCTCACGTACGATTCGCGCTCGAAATTGCGCAGGAAACTGAGCACATTGTTCGTCTCAATGTCAGTGCAATTCCAAAACACCACCGATCCCTCGCGAAAGAAGAAGATCTCCCGTGGACGCGACCCTGTTTGATATTTAGCTGTCACATAGAGCACATTCTGCTCAACGCCCAGATTGTCGGTGGAGAAGAATCGTTTCGTTTCGTATAGATTCTGTTCCTTCAGTGCCTCGTGCAGCTCCTCCAAATTGTATTCATCGGCTGTCGTGTAGCCACGTGTCTTGAGGAAGCCCAGGGCAGATAGCTCGTCGATGGCCAAACGTTTCTTGCGCAACGCGCGTGACCGGCTGGGTGAGAGGCCCGTTTCCAATGGCTCATCCACCTGTGGCAGGGTCTTGACACCGCTAGCGATTCCACTTCTGGCTGTCTTGGCCGGCGCTCCAGCTACATCAGTGGTCTCTCCGGGAGCTGTTATACTGCTGGCCATGTGTCTGCAGATTCTGGGCCGGCTTAGGCTGGCGCTGTTCAACAGCTTGTATGTGTGCACTTTAGTCATGGCACTCCACACAAGTGTTGCCTGGGCAGCACAGCGTCTATATATCATGTTAGTTATTCTTTTTACTTAGTTTTAAATCTTATAAGCGTAATAAACACTTAGCAATTGCCATAATAGTTGGCTCGATATGTTTTGGTATTTCTTATTTCTTATCGAATTACGCGAGCTGGTTCGCAACGGAATGAATGAACTTGTCCAGTATATAGTGAAGCGCGCTGATTTTAATTCAATTTGTTTACATCGTCTTTTTGTATTGTTTTCATATTTGTATTAAAATCAATAAATAAAAAAGCATAATAGTCTAAACTCATGACTGAATCAGATAGTTTGAATTATTTTAAGCAATTTCATCAATCGATGCTAGATAGGCCAGCAAAATACATCGATACGATGTCAAAAAAAAAAAATAAAATAAAATAAAAAAAAAAACCGATGACAGAGAGGTTTGCTCTATCGATATTATATCAACAATAAACGGTACGACTAACTGTGTACTGTCGATGGCGGCAACGCATTAAATAAAATGGAAAACGCATTGTGTAGCAACATAAAGAAGCTGTACGACAATGGCTTATATGAATGCGTTATACCCACGGTAAGTCAATCCATTTGCAATCCGGTGGACCCGCAGCCTTGAGGTCAGACATGCAGCATCCAAATCCTTCATCAAGGAGACAATTTTAAATGGTTGCTCACACGCACACACACACACGCGCGCACACACACACATATATATATATATATATATATATACACGCACACAGACATTCAGTTACTAATACATAGTTGATTGCAGGCCAGCCTGTTGTGCACTCTGCTGAAAAATGACCGAAATGTGGCTACGCTGGAGATGGAATACCAGGCGATGATATATCTGAGCAATGCCAACTACAAGGAGCACAATTATCGCACAGCCTGCAGTCAGCTGGAAGCTGTTGTCCTGCAGCGTAAGACAATGCTGAGATTTAAGAGCAGCTATCTGACGGCCATCGAGAGTTCATACCCACAGTTCCAGGAGGCGGAGTTGCGTTACAAGATCGCCATCTGTTATCGCGAGATGGGCGAATATAATATGGCCATCAACACACTGCAGGCCGTTAAGGCGCGAACACCTCGGCTCAATATGCTGCTGGCTCGGCTGCTGCATCATCATGGACGCGGCGTCGGCAAGAAGGAGAAGGCGCTTGCCTACAAGGATGTGCTGCGCGAGTGTCCCATGTCGCTGACCTCCATTGAGGCGCTACTCGAGCTGGGCGTTGAGGGCAGCGAGGTGCACTCCATGGTGGTGAATGGTGCGTATTCTCGAATATCCTTGATTCGATTGAGTTTCTTTACGTATATTGAATGAAATGAACGCTAGCTATTCATTTCAACTAGTTTGCCTTTTTGGTACATTTTAACGCTTCAATTAATCCTAATACATCAAAATAATAATTCATTCGTAGAATTTTTACTTCACCTCAAAGTTCATGTGAAATATTTGGTCTTGTAAAAGCTTTGAACAGATATGTACATTTAAATTTACAAATTTAACATTCATTTATATTTCAAATCTGCTTAAGGTTCATTTGAACTAGTTCGAACTATAAAGCAAACTTAATTCTTAAACAAAAATCTGCATCAATGTAGCCTATAGTTCGATCATGTAAAAGTTCATATGAACTCGCATTAGGAGCTCGCTTTGAACTGTAAACTTATATATTCTTATTTTATTCATTCTCCTTCTGTAGCCGCTGCCCTGCCAAAGAACATCGAATGGCTGAGCAGCTGGATAAAAGGCCACGCCCAGATGTACGGCTGCAAGCATCGAGAGGCATCACAAACGTTCCAGCAGCTGAACGAAATGCATCAACTGCACCAGAACGAACACGTCCTGACAAAGATTGGTCAATGCCTCTACTACGACGGGAATTATCTGCACGCGGAGCAGTTTCTGAGCCTGGCCATGATGCAGAATCCATATAATATAAATGCCCTCAGCTCGCTGGCCGTTGTTTACGATCGCAATAAGAAGAAGCTGGAGCGCAGCAATCTGATATCCCCGCTCGAGATGCGACGCACCCGAGAATTTCGATCCTCCCACTGGTTCCTGCACGCACAGCTCACCTATTCCAGTGGCAAATACGAACGGGCATTGAGCTTCACGGAGCGCGCCCTAGACATGGACGAGCGCAACGTTGAGGCGCTGTTACTGCGCGCCGGACTCTATTTCATGCTGCAGCGTCAGCGAGATGCGGTCAATGTATTTCAGAGTATTCAATGCCTGGCACCGTATCGTTTCGAGGTGTACAAAGGCCTGGTCGCCTGCTATGTGCGGCTGAAGTGCATCAAGGAGGCTCAAGCCACTTGCACCGTGGCCGTGCGGCAGTTCCCAACATCGGCGCGCAGCTTCACCATGTTTGGCGGCACCTTGTTCCGGCTGGCAAATCCGAATGCTGTGCGCAGTGCCAAACGGTTTGTGGAGAAGGCACTACAAATCGATGAGCACTATGCGCCGGGCATTGCCTTGCTGGCGAGCATTTACCAGGGCGAGGGTGATATTAGGAAGGCGATTGTGCTGCTCAAGAAACAGGTTGAGTATCGGCCAGATGCTATGCTGTTTGCCATGCTGGCCGAGATGTTGAGCAAGGAGAAGGATCTGGATGCTGCGCTACATTACTTTACGCTTTCATTGAGGTATGTGCTCTCCCTCTCTCTCTCTCTCTATCTCTCTATATATATATATATACATATATATATATATATATATCTTCCTATGTCATGGTTGGACCTTTACAGATTGGACTCCAGTTATCAGCGCGCTTTGGACGGCATCAATGCACTGCCCAAAGCGGCGCGCATTGCCAACAGCAACAGGGCCAGCGACAAGGCTGGCGAATCAAATGCAGCATCGGGCGCTAATGCAACTACAGCAACTGCTGTTGCTGCTGCTGCCGCCGCAGCGTCCTGCAATGCTCCGAACATGCATCGAGCCTGCAACAGATCCAATCACGATTGGCTGCTGGACTATGATGAGGCGGAGTCATTGGAACTCTCCTCGCCCGCGGGGCCAGCTGAGGAGCCGGAATCCGATACTTTCTCGGAGCCCTTTTGGCAGGCCGTCGATAGCGAATTAACAAATTAATTTGTATTTCTGTCCCATCTGTGGGCGTTTTATCTAGATTATGAATTCCATCAAGTGTAGGTTTAGTTACTTAGTTTGAATGTTATTTGAAGAAGCAAAATCTATTTATGAGCGACAAAATGTTAGTTAGTTAAAAAAAATTCTTTTGTTTCGTACTGTAGAAAACGTTTTGTTTGCACAACTGCGTGGGATTTTTCTTCATGTGTAGTTGTTTGTTGTTGTATTTAGATTTTTCTTGTAGCTCATATGCGAGATTTGTTCAAGATGCGAACGAGCCCCAGTGGCCTAATGGATAAGGCATCGGCCTCCTAAGCCGGGGATTGTGGGTTCGAGTCCCATCTGGGGTAAAGTCCAAGTACTTTTTTTTAAATTAGTGATTGTATTTATTTTAATCATTATGTAATAACTATAAATATTTCTTAATAAAAGTAGGTTTTGCTTAAATAAATATATTATTATGGCTTTACGAAACTATTGCATGGTCACTTTAGTGTGGAGCATCGCTGTTAAGCTGCACAGTTTTGTTCTAAGAATTGGAATATATGCACTCTGTCTTTTAACAGTGAGCTTGTGCTGAATATGTTAATATTGTGAGCCTTTGTGCATAACAGCAGTCAGTGGAGCAATTCTGTTGTGCTTCACAGCTTTAGCTATGTACATTAACATTTTGAGCCTGTTGAGCGATCAGCTGCATTTACAGTTGTCTGGTATTTTATTTTTGGTATTTCTATCTTTAACAGCTCCTGGTCGCACAGCGTATACGCTCGCGCGCCAAAACATCAGTTGTTTATCAATCGCGTGCACTGTTGGATGTGCGTCTTTGTTGTTCGCAAATTGCCGATCGTCTTCTTCCGTTAGTTTTTTCGTTTTTTTTTTGTTTGATTATTATTTTTTTGTTTGACGATATTGTTGTTTATGTGACCGATAATTAATAAATTGAAACAGTTAAAACAATAAAAGTGCGAGGCGAACGAATTATAAATTCCTCGCGCCGTATGCAAATCGAAATTAATCAATTTAAAAGTTGCAAATTCTTAATAAAAAAAAGAAGAAAAACAATAAAGCAACAAACAAAATTGGCATAAATAAATGTTAAATGAAGTTTTAATTTAAATTTGTGTTTTGGCGATTGTTAAAGGTGGGTCTAACTGTAAATTATAAGTTTATTATCGAAGATGGCTGGCGACGCTTACAAAATGGCAATGCAGTACCGTTATGCGTTACATATTGTGCTGTCGTTTCGCAAAGCGAAAAGAGAGCGCTTATTTATACCGTTACACATGTTTATCCTATTTGATTTGAATGTGCAAAACGCAAAATGCAAAATGAAGCTGCGATTCAATCCGAATTGTTTGTTTGCCTTTATTTTATTTTTATTTATTTTTTTGTCGTTGTTGTTGCTGTTGCTGTTGCCCACTCGATAAACGACATCTGTGCGAAAATACATTGGAACACGTGTAGCAACAGAAGATGTCAGCAAACAAAAAGCTTCAAAAAAAATTTTTTTTTTGTTAAATTAATATATTTTAAATATACTCTGTTTAAAATACTTGATAGGGTATATTGGCTTCTGACTCTAAAAAGTTGTTCAGAATTTTAATCAGAGTAAAATTTATAAATTTATAGTTTAAAACATTTTTGTTATTGAAAGCTTCGATCACAGTACTCTACATTGATGTTTATAGTATTTTAGTTTATTATATAAAAAGTCAGACTCATAGTCAAAATTTTAACTAGAAGAAGTAAACAAAATATTAAAATCTTTCTTCAGCTTCATTCAATTATTTTTCAAAAATACAAATTTAGTGTTTTTTTTTTTTTTTAAAGCACATTGTGAAGTCGTTGTTGCCCCGTTGTTTGCTATGTTCTCTCGGCTTCTGGTTCGTCACGAACATCGCGATCAGCGGCAGCAGAAGATACAACGGCCTTTGTTTGCCTTATCTGTAGGTCAGTCGGCGTAGCATATCGAAGAGCCGTATTGCGATTTATCTCTTAGTTGGTTTATCTATTGGATTAACTATCAAGCTAAAATCGGAGTATTAAGCATTTCTTCATTTTGAAAAAAAAAAAAAATGTAATTAAAAAAAATTGTTTTTTAATTTTTTTTTTTAATATTTGCAAATATTAAAAATATATATATACAATGTATGTATGTATGTATGTAAAATTCTTTCTTGATTTCAAGTTCTAGTGAGCTTTCAATGTACATATGTATTTGCTTCTGCAGATTTTTGGCTGATTTTTCTTGGAACGCTTTTGCATGACCCAGTGCAAAAATTTCCCCAGAAAACAGCCGAAAAAAAAAAACAGTTGGCAAAATTTTGTAAATATGCTAAAAAGCAAAATGGAAATTTAGCTTGGAATTTTCTCATTTAAGTTCACTAACTAAAAAAAAAAAAAGAAACTATTGTGCAGGAAATGCAGCAGAGTTCATTAATATAGAATCGAACATACATATACATATATACACTCATATATAGTAGATCTACAGCTGCGCCTGATTAAAAACTGCTCCAACGGTACACGCAGCTAATTAAAAAAGAAAACGGCAATCAGTAAATGACACAAGTAACAACAACAACAACAACAACAACAGCATCAGCAGCCGCCGCAGCAAAGCAAAGCAGCCACAACAAAACCAATCAAAGCTAAACAAAAGCAAATGTTGACAGGATACAGTTGCATGTGCTCAAGCGAGATAGCAAGCATTAAGAATAATAATAATAATAAAACAAAAAGCAATGCATATACATATTTACAATTTGCATGGCTCAGCGGGTGGGCAGGCAAGCTGAAATAGAGGTGAGGAAGAGATAGAGTGCAGTGAGAGAGGGAGTAATTGAGAGAGTGGTAGTGTGAGAGAGCGGAGTAACGGGATGCGGGTGTGCTTGTGTCAACAAACATTTGACAGCTGTTTACGCCTGTTGGACGCTGCCATCTCAATTTGCGAGAGCCAAGGAGCGAGGCATCGGAGCTAGCGTGAGAGCGTATTTAGGCAGAGTTGTGTTGTGGCAATTCTGTTAAAATTTCCTTTGAGTACGGAACGAATGCAGCTGATAAGCAAGGGGCCGCGGGCCGGCCACACATTCACAGCGGCTGATAAATACATGCACACACATACGCACACACGCACGCACACATACAAACACTTGGTTGAGTCGCAGTTGTAGCTCTGTTACAGTTACAGTTACAGCATGCTCACTGCCTGCCATATGTTTTGCTTCATTTGTAACGCATGCGCCTTGCATTCATTGCCTTGCCTTGCCAGCACTCCCCCCTTTTTTTCTCTCCCTTTCCCATTCCCATTCCCATTCCCACTATTTCCCAAACAACAACACAGATAGCATTTTATGGATTACATTAATATTCGACAAGAAGCACAAAGTCCATTGCACAGTGGCACATATGCATGTACATATGTATGTGTGTAACTGGAAGTGAAGCTTAAATAAACCAAAGCTAAAGTGCGATAAATGTAACCTATATTTATTATATGATAAATAGATGACAAGAAAAATACATTTTAGGCATACTGCAAAGATTTATAAATATGTATATTAATAATAATAATATGTATAGATTAGTCACTAGCATATTTTTCCCTTTAAATTTGCAAGTTTCGAGTTTGACATCTGTTTAGTCAAAGTTCGACCCACTGTGCCCGTCGCAAACTATTTTGGGCATTGCTGTTGTGCGCTTCAATTTGGTGGTTTCAAGTGCGGCAGGACTTGCGCGGAAGCTGAAGTAAGCCGCTTTACATTCTCTATATGCGAGTGCCGGCTCACGAAGCGACAATGTCCGAAGCCCGATGCCCGTTGCTCGATGCTCGATGCTCGATGCCCGAAGCCGAGCGCAAGCAGAAGCACGAGCCAACCCTTGCGGCTGTGCCACAGATATCTGGGAGAGTTGGCGTGGCAGTCGCAGTCGTATTTACAGTTCGTCCTGGGCAGCTCTTTGCCGACTTCGCTGGCAATTGGCGCAGTTTTCGCGATTTGTCTGCGGCTTTGCACGGACGTCGCCAGCGTCAACGTCTGCGTCGCGGGTCGTGGACGACGTTGCCGTTACTTTGGCCGTTTCTTCTTGTTGTTGTTACTTTTTCTTTTCTTAACGGTCTTTTCTTTCGTTTTCTTTTTTTTTGGTTTTTGGCTGTGGTTTTGTTTTATTGTTTTTAGTTAGGTGAATCAAACGAAATTTTAGCACATTTACCGTTATAATAACGTGCTTCCTTGTCGATAGACGTCTGTTATTCAGTGTGAGTGTCGTGTTTTTTTTTTTTTGCCTGCTCTTGTCGGTGTGTGTTGAGCTGTTTTTTTTTCCATCAGTTTTCGCGATTTTTCGTCGTCTGGTCGCGTGCAGCAAAGTAAGCGCAGAATTTAACGTAATTTTTTATATTTTTTGTATTCGATAGTTGTTGTTGTTGTAGGGTGGCAACCATCGATTTGCGTGTCGCACAGTCAAACAAATCAAATGGAAAACGCGATTATGCTTAAAACAATACGATTGTCTATAGTTTGTTGTTTGTTTTTTTCCTCCTTGTTGGCTTTTTGGGTGCAAAAATTATTATTATTATATTGGCCCATTATCCATTTGCCTGGCCACCCAATAACTGTCAGACTGTCTAGCGATGTCTCTCTGTGTATGTGTGTGTGTGTGTGTACACCTCTGTCTCAGTGTGTGTGCGCTGTGGAATGTGCCGCATTAAGTGTATAGGCAATAGGATGCAGAAACCCACTTACTTATGCATCTATTATACCACACACACACACACATGCATGAACAGTTGAGCTTAAAAGTCTACACCCAACTAGAGTTAAAGCATGTGCTGAGCGAGAAGGTTGACTTTATCTTTAGTGTCATATTAGTGTTGTGTGATATTCTTACTAATTCTTAGTTAAGTAATAATAACTCATTAATTCCACTTTTAAAATAATAAAAAAAAAACTTAAAAAAACTTTAAAAGCAAACTTAAAAAAAAAAGTAAAAACTTTTGAAACTATTAAAAGTAAAACTTACAAAAAAACTTGATTGAAGCTTTAATGAAAAATAGCCTATTTATATTTATGTATATTTAGTAAGCTAGAATTTATTATGAAAAAATTAAAAATTAAATATATTAAAACAATATATTTACAAAATACTTAAAAAGCAAATAGTATAATAAGGATTTGATATTTTCAAAAATTTATAAGCTAGTTTTGTTCTATTAAAATTATTCTTTCTTTAATTACTTTTATTTTTGCTATTGCCATGCAGATTTTAATTATTATAAGAATTATTTGCATTGTTTATATTCTAGCTATAATAAATTAATTTGCTTATGCTAAGCGACCACAAATATACAAAGTTGAGTTGTATGTTTATATATATATATAGATATATTTGCTACTGTATATTATTCAGAAATTTATTTGTAATACATATTGACATTAATAATCAACGAATAATATATACATTTGTATATACATGTAAACATTTGTTCTACATAATTATAAACATTTACATATCAAATTCTATTGGCTCTGATAAAGCTTAAACTTTAATTATAACTATATACATATATAATATAGTAAATATGTTTGCGATTTGTGTCAAGATCCAAAGATGAAAAAGTTCTTTCGCTTCAACTTTAGCTTTAAATACTTATAGAAGAGTAGGATTGGGGGCGGCATTTGGACAGGAATAAACTTTGATGAGTCATAGGCCTAGCGTGTACGCTATAAAATAATACTGGATAGTAGTTGTTGTTGCCAAAAGGCCAGATGGGCCGATTGAGTCATGTCAGCTGTTCAGGCGATGACCTTGATGACCGCATGCGCAGGTAAATACACACACATACACACACAGAGAGAGTCACATACACACGCGCGCACATCAGTCAAATCAAGGACCAAGCCAAAGGTCAAACATTAATGCTTATGCAGGGTCATTCATTAACACCCACCTATGTTGGTATTGACCTTGTCCAGTGCAGTCTACCTGCAGCAGCAGCAGCAGCAGGAGCAGCCTAACACGCATCAATCGACCTTTGTCACGCTGCTTCACGGGAATCGTATTGTCAGTTTGAGGTTAGGTTCACACTCAGGATGGGCCACTGAATGATTCTTGCGCAAAAGTTAACAAAAAGCAAATAGAAATTATTTCCAGAAACACTCAAGGTCCAAACACTCATAAGGAAAAGGTGTTAATTGAGCGTAGCTGGGTTTGTTTTTATTTGAAAAGTTAGGATGGAGTTTGAAGTGGAAGCTGAATGATTATAGATGCATATTATTTATATCTTGTGGATTTATATATACGTGGATTGGTTTAGGCTTCATTAAGCTAAAAATTAACGATATTTTCTAGTCTCATTTCAAAATATAGACTTGATTATCGATACAGTGTTTGAGGTTATGTTAGGCTATTTAGTGCCATTAATGAATTTGAGCTCTTTTGGGATTCTTTTAATATTTTGAGATGCAAAGTCTTTTATATATCTTACATCTTAAGATATCAGAAGTATTTAATAGAATTTCATTTTGAAAATATTATTTTAAATTTGTGTTTGGGCTTATAATTTATAACTAGAGAAAAAGTGAGTTAGATAGGCCTAAAATAATTTATTATCTTATGAAGTTAAAGCTAGAATAGAACAGTCTGAAAGTCTTAGCTAAGTGAAATTGTAGATCTTTTCTATGATCGCTCTGCTCAGTTTTTGTTCAGTTCTTCTCTTGTAGATTGTTCCTGGAAGTGTAAGGATTTTGTTTTTTGTTTTTATACCCTGAACCCATTGAAAATGGGAAATCAGGGTATAATGGTTTTGTTAAAAGTATGTAACAGGCAGAAGGAGGCGTGGCAGACCCCATAAAGTATATATATTCTTGATCAGGGTGACGAGAAAAGTTGATCTAGCCCTGTCCGTCTGTCCGTCCGTCTGTCCGTCTGTCCGTCCGTATGAACGTCGAGATTTCGGAAACTACAAAAGCTAGAGAGCTGAAATTTCACATGAACATGCGTATGTTAGCTACGCAGTACGAGTTTATTTTGTTTTTTCGATAACTCATCCCATTTCCAAATTATCGATAAAAAATCGAGAATTCGTTTCCATTTTTTAGGTTTTTTGGGCATAACTTCTACACTGTTTCAGCTAGAGACTTCAAATTTGTTTATTTAGATAGATATTATGGATACGCAGATTACGTAATTTACAGATTTTAGATGCCACGCCCCCTTCGCCCCAATTAAAAAAAAACGCATTTCAAATACTAGAGACTTGTAAATCGATTTGTAGATAGATTTAGATACTCCTCATCTACTCTGAAAATTTCATCAAGATCGTCAATCTAGAAATGGAGTTATAAGCGTCCAAAGTTCAGCCCAACCCACCCCCAAGCCACGACAGCAACTGCGCAGTTAGCAGAGCGCGCGCATCTAAGTGCGTAAAGAAGAAGAGTATCACTTTTTTGCAGGGTTCAGGGGATCTCGTAGTCGAGCCGTCTCGACTAGAGCCTTCTTACTTGTTTTTTTTTGCTTTTACTTTTATTTTGTTGGTTCTTTTGACTGTTCTTGTTTGCCTGATTTTACGCATATGTTTGTCGCTTTATCGCCAAATGTTTTTGATGTTTTTGTTGTTTGTTGTGCTTCGCGCGTGTTTGCTGTGCTTTTTGCCATTTCCGCTTGTCAAACATTTGTCGGCTTTTAGCTTATTGCTAAAAACTTTGTGTGTGTGTGTGTGTGTGTGTGTGTGTGTGTGTGTGTGTGTGTGTGTGTGTGTGTGTGTGTGTGTGTGTGTGTGTGTGTGTGTGTGTGTGTGTGTGTGTCTGTTTGATTGCAAAACAAGCCTACACGACGAGCTGACGAGTTGTATCTGTTGTATTCGCACTCATGCATCTGTACATCTGTATAGTGGTACATGAGTACACTGTCTGTCCGTCTCTCAAGTCTGTCCATCTAGCTGTCTCTCCAATTCAATATCTCTCTCTGTCTCAGTCTCTGGCGAATTCATAATGAATCGCATTTGTAGTTTTTCGCGCATTTCATCGCATATTTACGTAGGCCATTCGAGTCAAGTTGATGCTTATATTTATTGACTATTGACAACTTATATATGTAAATATATATATATGCTATAAATGTATATTATATGCTATAGAAAATTATACTAGATAGAAAATTTAATTTATTCTTTGATGAACGTTCATATACTCAAATGAAGTAAATTGTTTAGAATATTCATCTAATCTTAAAGAACTAGAGATTTTTTTTTGTAGATATAGAGGATATACATATATGCAATCTTCTCTGCTAAAGCACAACATAGTCTTAGAATTATGAACTATAATAATTTAGAATATAGACTGAAGTATAGCAAAGTCAGATAAAAATGTAATGGATATATATATATATATATATATATATATATATATATATATATACTGGACTTTTCCAACTTCGTTATTTTTCTTAACTATTTATGCGTTTCTTAACATGTTTCGCTCATATTTTAGATGATGTCACATTACAGTTTTTACCTTTAGTTCTATATTTACTCAAGATTGTATTGTAATGCTAATGCTAATGAGTTTCTTCCTTTTTCTTGTAGGTTCCATTAAAAGAAAAATAAAAACAAAATTATTAACGTTTTGTAGACACGCAACATCAGTTTGGTAAGTTAGCTTAAATATGAATGTTCTATGCGTAATAATGAGCTCTATTATAACAAATATGAGTAGAGCAGTAAGGAATAAGAAGACGAACAAGAATATCTATAAGAATTTGCAATTTGACATTAAATTTAATGTGTTATGTAGAATAGCATTTATCGAGAGCTCAAGATACATATGTTGATAAAACTATATAATGCGTAATATTTGACCAAATTTCCCATTGACAAACTCAACATGCTGTTCCATTAAGATTTGGCTTATCGGGCATTACGTGGCGTCGACTATTTGCCGCCCCCCAAATACAAACACTCATTCTTTAAGCACACACACATAGAGTCATGTATGAAAACAAATGTGTATATACATATGTATATATAGAGGACGCCTCTGAACTAATCATTCGTTCTACGAAAATGGATCTGAATCAGAGGGAACGCGTCTATAGGGCGTCCGATATCTAAATAGCGAAAAAACATTTCGTCATGTCGCATCACAGATGTCCGCAAATAAACGACACTCACAGCTATATAAACAAAGCTATATAGCATATATATACATATATACATAGTATATATACATATGGTAGAGTTCCGGATGTCGTAGGTCAAGAATTTCAAATGGCTCATGGGCTGTTTGCCAAAAGAAAAAGAAATAAAAAAGAAAAAGTGACGCACAGTTTGTCGCGTTGCTAGGTAATTTGGTTACACTTTACTGCTATACCCTATAGTGGGGGCTATTACAATTTTCACAGTCAATTCGTGAAAGTTAAGTGAGGATGAGTGGCATATGTGAAAAGAAGAAATAATGAAAACATGTACAAATATTCGAGAAAGTTATACATATAATTGATTTTCTAGCATCGAGCTTGCTATATCTTTATATATACCATAAATTTTATATGTATATTATTGATCAGCAATACAAACTGAGTTTTAGGTGTTATAAATTGCTTATATGTATATTCTTGATCGATTCCGAAGAACTGGGTCAATGCCAAGGACAATGTAAAGTCCGGTTCTCTGTTCTATCGATAATGTATCGATAATTTGAATTGGTTTTCAATTCCAGTATTAATTTGCCTGCCAATTTGCCTACCAATCATCTTGGGCACATTTGTATATCTGAGTAATGATCTCGAAACTTATTAGCCATTAATCAGTATGCACGGTATCAGCTAGTCATGCACACCCCATTTGATTACTCTCACTGTATTTGGTTTCATTTTTCAATCAGTCACTCGTGGGTTTCGATTTCGTTTCCGTTTTCCATGTGCATTCCCAGTCGCTTATCAAATCGCTCCGATTGTCATTCAAACGAGCAGGCACCAAAAAAGTTGAAAAAATAAAAATGACAAATATCAAAATATGAAAAATAAAAAAAAACAAAAAAAAAACTAAAGACAAATTGGTCAAACGTGGCTACAAATTAATTCATAGATAGCAACTGACGCCAAAGGTGAGCAGCGCACAATGAACGACGATCCCAAGTGATCCATCGATCCATCGTACGATCGATTGGGCAATCCGTGCCCGGGCAGCGATTTGTTGTCGTTTGTCATTAATCGAGCCATCGCATGTATTTCTGGCCATATTTCAATATTTATTAATATCTATTGCACGATTCGACAGCTCTCCAACCAAATGAACAAACGACGTCAGTTCGACATGTTGCCCATTTGCCTGGACAGTTCATTTATGGGCTTGACTTACCAATGTTCCCTCTCCCTCTCTCTCTCTCTCTTTCTCTCCTTTTGTCTCTCACTCTCGCTAGCCACACAGAATGGCTTCAAGATTTCCCAAATTGGATAAACACTTGTCACAATTCCACTGAATTTCAGTTTATTGATGATCTTTGTTAATAGATTTCCAAGTGATTAAGAAAATCGAGAGTGAAAGATTATAGGCAATGGAAAATGAAAGCGAATATTGTGAATATGTGAGAGTTTAGGGAATTAAGAGTGCTACTAGAATATTTGTATATGCTTAATGTATAAAATCATGGTTATAGCTAGAGCAATATAATCTTTAACTCTTGTGTAATTTAATGAGATGCAGTAGAAGAAACTATCATGATCCATAGATCACTGCAACTGTAGAAAATCGTTTCACAAACAATCCCAACAAAAAAATGATGAATTCTATCTGAAGATCTGCTGTTCATATAACATTTATATGTTGCCTGAGTATCAACTGTGTGCTGCAGGTCAGCAAGGTAAAGGATCAGAAATAAGCTGATCATCGCTGGCAGATCGTTTTATGATCATGTCAAAATTCTTGCCTCCTCTGCCATTGGTATGTACATATATAATAAGCTGAACAGATTTTGTTCTCTTTCTATAGTTCACAGCGGCTTCTTATGTTTCATTTTTGATCATATCGATCATTTGATTTGCTGTGCGATCAGTTGAGCAGTTTCTTGGAGCCTTGACTTAGTCATTGCTAAGAATGGGGCATCCTTTCTCACTTTAGCTGTCTGTCAATTCTTTTCTCTCTACAGCATCTTTGACTTCATCTTCTTCATTTACGCCATCGAGGGCAATGTCAGACGTCGAGTCGTTTGTCTCCAAGTCTCGCGAGATCGTTCGCTGGATTCCCAAACAACATTGTAAATTTAGTTGTTCGCGCACGCAATTTGCCTGGCAAAAAGGGGGCGTGTGTGTGTGTGTGTGTGTGTGTGAATGTGAGTGTTTGTGTTGTGGTCATAAACCCGCATTGTTGTTGGCATTTTATTTGCTTATTAATTGCTCAGCCGCACTCACATCGTTGATCTGGCGACTCACAGCTCGCATGCGGCCCATGCAACTTGATGGATGCTCATAATATGTGGGCTGTGGGTGAAGAAATAAAATCATTTGATGCCGCGCTGCCACTCCATAGACAATGGCCATATAGTATGACAATGTAATGCCAAAAGTTTCACTTCAAGAGTGAAACGGCAGCTATTTTTATTATTATTATTATTATTATTATTATTATTGTTTTTTCTCGTTTTTTTCTCTGTTTTTTTTTAGAGATTGAATCAACTTTGAAGTTGATCTTGCTGTGATCGCGGCTTGGAGGCTGACGTAAACTTTGCCCAAACTTCATTTCGATTTTATTTCAAGCATTTAGCTCTCGCTTAAGACATGGCATGTATTCTTGCGTCTTTAGTGATTTAACAACTGATCTTCAATCTTAGCTATAACATATGTTATCGGAGGTTGATCTAGTATGATATCGCGTTCTAATCGGGACTATAACTTGGTCCAACTTTCTGATCTCAGAGTTCCTGATTATCTCATTTAATAGATCAAGGATCATAGACGTCTTTTATGCAAATTATACTTACATCATTAGTAGTTTATATCGTGATCTCAATAGTGATGCGATCACTCCTTGGTAGACGGTGGATCTGTCTCGTCTCGTCAGTGTTACTGAAGACCTTCCTAATAATTGTTGATAGAGTTCGCATCGATCATCGAGCATTACTTCTGAAGTCTTTGGTGATCTATGCTCTGATGATCCTCTAATTTAGTAATCCCGTTCAAAATCAATTTGATTTAGATAAGTTTCTGTAACATCTTCTTCTTCTGTAATCTACAAGCTGATTTAGTCAGAGTTCGCAATGAACTCAAGCCATGGCTTTAGAGTCTTCGTGATCACAACTCTAATCCTGGTCTCTAATTTCTTGTATGATCTATTTAAGTGATCTGCTCAAAGTTCGTGGCAACGGCAAATGTGCAAATCAATTTACTGATCCATCTAACTGATCTTGCTAGAGCTGTTGTTCACATTGAATGATCTACTTCTATGAAGTGACACTCTCACTTGTCTAATCTCTTTGGCCGTTTGCTCAACGCTTTGTAAGTAGCTCTGCTTCGCTCAGTTTTGAGTACCTGCGGCTGTCACAATTATCGAATTAACACTGTGTGGCTCATTTAAGCCGCTCAATGGGTAGGCGGGGCAACGGTTGTTCGATTAAATGCCGCGCCACGATTGTCGCCTATTAACAAAATCAACTCTGATGCGGGCGGCTGGCGGCTCTAATCAAAAGCATATTTATGATATATATGAATATAACACATTCACAATCACACACTCACACACACACACACAGACGCTTGAAGATTAGTGTGCGTGCGTGTGTATGTGTGTGTGTGCTTGTGTTCCTATTACAAAGTCGTTACTGGGTCAGGGGTACCAAGCGACAACGATGCATGCTTAAATTTCATTACATTTAATAACGTTTAGTCATCAACGGATTGTTTCATACCCTGTACTGATGCGAAGTTGATAATGAGTGAATCTGGGTATATAGAGTAGTTGAGGAAATACTTTCAATAAATAGGTTAAAGAATATCGCAATTCTGTCTCTATGACTACTGGACTAGTTTTATAGATGTATTAATACGCAAGACTTCATTTTCCTCGGATAAATCTTAATTAGTACTAAATTGATATTTGTCTATGCCGATAAGTAGGCATACTGCTCTTACATCAATACATCGATATAGAGAGATTGATCATTAAATAGAGCTCTCAAATGTTAATATAAGTTTCTTAAATTTCTTATTCAGATCAAAATCGAATCAAATTTGAATATACCCAATGCAGGGTACCTCTTCATCGGGCATCCTTTGCCTGATTGTTTGGTGGAGTCTGTTAAGCGAGATAAACCCTATTGAACTTTATGACACCAGCGTGCCATATGTCATCTGTTTGAGGTGTCGAATGAGCTGTGAGTGGAATGAATGACTTAAATGTTGAAGAAAACGAACAAGAAGCAGAAGCAAAAATGTTGAATGTCAAATCGCACCGCTCAAAAAAAAAAAAAAAAAATTGTGCAAAAGATTATGAATTATGACGTGGACCGGACCGAACAACTCGATTCGATCCGAACCCAGACGAACCGAACCGGACGAACCTGATGAATAAGAGCTGAAGACAAATTAGGTAGCTTACATCATGCAGTTGGCCAAGAGCTACGTATGTGAGATAGCAAGAAAACTACCAAAAATACAAAACACCAACTGCCCAAAGGCCTGCAATTAAGAATTCTTTTGGTAATTTTTGGCTGGGTGGGCGATCAGTTTGGGGTTTCAGCTAAACAGAAAAGAAAACAAAGCAAAGCAAGGCGAAGCAAAACTACAAATTAATACCAAAAACAAAGAGCGACAAGCAATTACTTAGCCTGAAGTCAAGTCAAGTCAGTTGCCCATTAAGCTGCTCCGATCCGCAGAAAAGGAAAACTACAAAAAAAAAAAAAAAAAAAAAAAAACAAAGAATAAAGCTCAAATCAACAGACAAATATAAGAATCAACTGAAGTTTCTATAGTCAATACTCGATTATTAGATACCCTCTAAAGTTTGAATGTTCATAATTGCCTTTGGGTAGAAACTCAGTTTGAGTGAGGATACCTGATAGGTATTACCTATATAATCGATATAAACACTTATCGATATAGCAATTTATTGAAATACGCATTGAAGTAGTTGCATACATATCTTTTTATTGATATAGCCATACATTGTTATAAGTATATATAAATGCATATCACATTTATAGATATCGATATTCATCGATAAAAATAAGCTCACGTTAATCTATGAGCTATGATCTTGGATATGAATCAGGACTAGTATACCTTCTCTCTTCAGGCTTGCCTAAGCTTACAGGGTATCATAAGAAAACAAATAAAACTTGTCAAAAGTCTCGCAAGCGACACACGCCGGAACCCAGTCACATTGAAAGACAACAACAGCAACAACAACCAGAGAAACTTTGAAATCGTAAACGTTAACTAAGAATCATTATGTCAATGTCATCTCGTGTTGTTGTTGTTGTTGTTGTTAGTTTGCCATGTTTGCGATGCGGGTCTTTTGGGTCTGTCTCCCTCTGTGCCACACGTCACCGTTCTCCTCGCTTCTCACACTTCTCCATCGCTGTATTTATCTAATTTGTTGTGTTTGAAATTACCTCATACGTTTATACGTATACAAATATATATTTGAATAGACACAGCACAACACAGCGCTGCACTTAACACAGCACATTGTTGTGCCTAGCATGTGTGTGTGTGTGTTGGTGTTGGTGTTGGACTTGCTTCAAAGTCAACTTCCATTCTATTCTTGGATATTTTGCAATCTAAAGTTTCATTCAGCTTATTGTTGTGCCTGTTCGCACTCATTTTTCATAGTTTTGCCAATTTTCCGGCATCTTTTGAATGTCAAGTGCAACCCTGACAGCCACAACAACAACAACAATAACAATAACAATAGCAACAACAACAATAAACCAAGATGACCAACAAAATGAGATCTGGTTCGAAACTCAAGAGCACATGAAAGGCTCTAGACGAAACCTTTCATTTGAATGCTGTCGCTGCAAGCTGAATAGAAAAGGGTATATTGGCATGCCAATACGCGTTCCTTGAGATGAGTCAATAGGTAGCTAAGAATCTGAGAACCCTCATATAAATGTAAACTTCTTTCATAAACCTCTTACCACGATATACATCTATCAATGTAGTGCACGCATTTAACAGTCGGTTACGCCCAATTGCAATGCGTTCTCCTAATTGGTTTCCTCGTCCCTAGAGACTCGCCTGACCAACTAATCCATGAAAAGGTGCTTCGATTTGTGGAAATTACCTAAGTAATAATTGATTTTCAATTCTCTCAAGAATTTACTTGCTGGAATGCGATTGATAATCCTTGAAGGATGTTGTCTTTATCCTCCACTTTATTTGTTGTGGTTATTTTCCTTAATGCTTTTGTTATGGCCAACATGGACTGTTTCTGCTGCTTCTTCTCCTACTTCTTCTGTATTTTCATTTTTTATTTCCCCATTTCATATGATGGGCCCATAAAAGTCGAAGCGTGCGGCTGCCTATCGACTAGCTGGCTAACGTGTGCCACGCCCACTTAGCCCAGTTTTATGGGCAGTTTTAATGTGTTGGCTGGGCGTCTTCAATACGGTAGCCAAAACAGCCACAATGGCTGGGGCAAAGCAAACAACATAATGCTTAAACTTAATGATAAAAAATTAAATAAAATACGAATTTCAAATAAAAATTCATTAAGTTTAATTGTGAATTATTATTTAATTTAATATTAATTACGATTACATTGAATCTGAATAATTAAAATGTTTTTTGTTTTTTTTTTTGTATATAAAATTTGAGTTTTGCCCACTGTGCGGGAGCTCTTAATTGAGCCGAGCATTTGCATATGCACGATATGTGTGTAGATAGAGCATTTAATTTAGGCATTTATGGGCCTCTTTTTAATACTTCGATGCCGATTTTTATACTTTGTTCCCAAAGGGAAAAAAGTATATTGGTTTTGTGCAATGTCCGTCTTGCTGTCCGTCCGTCTGTCCGTCTGTCCGTCTGTCCGTCTGTCCGTATGAACGCAATATTTTTCGGCGCTATTAGAGCTAGAGACTTGAAATTTTAAACATATACTCATATATGCTCCCGAATTATAAAGTGTAAAAATTTTCCCGATCCGCCCACTAGGGGCGTGGCAAATCGGAAAACTCTTCCGCCCATAGTTAAGTTATCATACTAGATGATGAGCTAGAGAGTTGCAATTTGAAATGTATACTCGGGGTGACAACCCAAGTTCAAAAAGCTATGGCGGATATATCTACGCCCATTGGGGGCGTGGCAAATCGGGAAATACGTATCTTCTACACCGTTAAAGCTAGAACGCTGAAATTTTGCATGTGAGTTAATGTTATGATTCTAAGAAGATCGATCAAAAAGTTATATGTCCACGCCCATTGGGGGCGTGGCAAATCGGACCTGAATATATAGTGATTTTTCAAATTGTGCTATATTTTGAACACTATTGACACTAGAGACCTGAAATTTTGCATGTATACTCGGGTTGACAACCCAAGACTAATAAGCTATGGTAGATATATCTACGCCCACAGGGGGCGTGGCAAACCGCAAAAGTTTATATCTCCTACAGTTTTAGAGCTAGAAGCTTGAAAATTGGATGGTTGAGTTACTAATGTTCTCCTCTATCGATGCCCCAAAAATAATTTTTCAGCCTCTTTGGGGGCGTGGCATATCGAAAAATACCCTGTAATTTTCGCATTTTTGGAATGTAAGCAACCAAATTTTGCAGGCATGTTAGCCTCGGCCTTTTCTAAGAACTGGCAAAAAATTATGCGTCTACGCCCACTGGGGGCGTGGCAAATCGGCAAAGAAGTTTGTTGTGGCCAACTGCATAATTCATGCATATAATAGCTTAGTAGCAATTGCTAAGATGGCAAAAAGCATTTTAACATAAATTTAATAATATTAATAAATTTTAAAAAATAAAATTGATAAGTTTTTGATTAATAAATAAAAAGTTTCCACCGGGATTCGAACCTAGGTCTTTTGAAAACAACATGTAATCGTTAGCTAAACCTAAATCAATTCACAGCTGATCAGCTGACCAGCTGATCAGCAGCTTGTGACGAAACAAAACAATACAATCGCAATTCTTGCAATATGTATACACTTTTGGATGTGTATACACTTACACATAAATACATATATGCATGCATAGAAAAACTGCTTGCCCCACACAGCGTGGCAAATCGGAAAAATTGTTTTAGTTTTTGCTTAAATGCAAAATTCATATGCGTATGTTTATAAATTATCATCAATTGGCAGCAAGCATTTTATAATAAATATACAAATATAAAAAAATAAAAAATAAATAATTTTTGAAAAAAAGGTTTCTGCGGGATTCGAACCCACGCACCTAAGTATAGCTTGCATAGTGCTTACCACCAGCGCCACTGCCCTGACCTGCACTCCATTAACTAAAACCAAATAAGACATTGTAATGCATTGCTAGAGCGCCTTTTGACAAAACTAAAATAACGATCGAAAAATTCCCAATTCAGTCACAATTCGTAGAATATTCTGGCATGCAAACTTTTGTATGTATACTTAGAAAATTGTGTATACTCGTATAGTGTGTACATGTGTAAATCTGTATGTATGTGTAGGAAAAACGTTTGTTGCTTGCCATGTACGTTTTCTAATTGCCGAAATATTTCGTTAATTAAATGTTTATTAAATAAATAAGATGCACCTATGGGAACAAAGTATATCGCAGTTAGTGGCGCCTAACTGCAACGTTCTTACTTGTTTTAATTGGAATGGAAAAGGGCTTCAAATGAGATTTGCATATAAGGCAATCGATCGACCATTTTATTTATTTTTTATCCAACTTTCCATTTTACAAAAACGTAATCGAATCTGTTATAAAATATCACATATACAAATTTTTTAACTATCTTGTTTGTTTCTGCTTTAGATATGTGAAATATTAATTCTATTTTCTAGGTTTATTTGAGATGATGAAAATTCTAAACAAATCAAGTTTCAAAAGTTTTGAATAGAACTGAAACTTTCAATTTCTATTAATTTGTATATGGAAAGAAGTAAAACTTTGATTTATGTAAATATTATATGACATGATTAGGTCTGGAAAAGTCTAGATGTTGGGTATAAAAAACCCTTTTGCATGTAACAGGCTTCGATATTTAATACAGCATTGGAGCTTTCAGATTTTATTTGCGAAAAATGTTAAATATTAACATGCTGTTATCTTAACATATGTATGTTAAGTCAAGTTAAAATAGGTTATGCCTAAGGTCTGCCCTAACAAATATTCAGTTCATTTCGTCTGGCTCATTGTTTTGAACAGTATGTGAGAGTGCGTGGTAGGTAGCATAGATAGATAGCTGGTTAGCCCATATATCCAATAACTAATCATTTTGGTCGTATCAATCAAGCCACAAGGCAAACAACAATTGGTATTTGAACCGAATGTCAATAGTAATGCTTCATGGCTTCGTTCTTATCTTATCTAACGTATTTGGTAAGTCAGACCATACACTCATACACTCACTCGCACTAAGTTTCTCTCAATGTGTGCGCTTATGTGAGTCTACGTGCATTTATCCATATGGTAACACCCAACAGACGGAACAATAGAATGAAAAAACTCCAATGGGAAAAAAAAGTGTTTTTTTGTCTTTGGTCTGTTTATTGAGTTCAAGTTTTCTCACCCTTCTCGCACCTCAAGCACATAAATATCAGAGAATATCTCTTGGGCATATATACATAGAGTACCTATACTATATGCAGATGTGCTTTGGGCTTACCCAATCTTTGGGAACTGCCATAGAGTTGTCTGATCTTTGGCATTGTTTTGTTTTTATTATGTTTACACTAATAGGTCTTTGGAGAGGGTTAGCGATCGTTGAAAAGTGATTTCTTTCGTTCCTTTTTCTCTTGTTTTTAGCAATTAGCACGCTTTCAGCACATAATTATTTGGGTCAAGGCTAATGGCCCAGCCCAATTTGTAGATCCACACCCAGGTCGAACAGCATCTCTGCTAGGTGTGCGTGTGTGTTTGAGGGCGTGATTCTTGCACTATTTGTAAACAGACTCCACTTGAGCAGACCTCATCGGTTTAGTCGATTCTTCAACCTCGCGATCATCAATCGTCACACGTCGACTTAAACTTCGTGCCTCTTGGGGCACTCCAGTTATGGGCTAGGCCAATGCATTTGCTCGTAATTGAGTGCCACGATCGGCTACAAATTAGGCTAAGTTGATTGTGGAGTACATGCAGTGCGAGCAGTCTAAACTAGGACAACGATCGTGGCTACATCACAAGAATTGAATACCTAAATGTAATTAGGGCAGATCATGATCAGTCGGTGATCGTATCAAAAAGATATCTTAAGATCACTTAGTCTAAGCAACACTGATCGCATTTAACGCTAAATGACATATGAAGTGACTAGTTGACACTACGCTGAAATTTAGTTTAAAGATCAGCAAAGATCGCTTTGTTATGCCAGCTCAAATAGTATGAACACAAAGAGAGAGAGAGAGAGAGAGAGCAAATATTTGCTAGATAGCTAGCTTACAGAGGTCTTTGAACTGATTGTATGACAATATTTATTTGCTTTGTCATGTTGAGGCATCGTTATTCTATTCCAAAGATCATGTTGAGCATACAGATCGATCTGAACATACTTTAAAGATTGTGTTGGAAATACTTTTTGCTCCATACTGCAAGTGTTGACAATGGCCTTAACCCATGCTATTTGTCTTGGAGTTCTCTCCCCTCATTGGCGTTCGCCTCTGGCTGGAGATGGTGAAGTGTTTTATTATTGCTGCTTCTGGAATGGAAATTGCATTTGTTTTGACTCGCAACGAACCCCTAATTGAAGGCGTAATGCGGCCAGTGGAATGTCAATTGCTGCCAGGGACCTCTCGACTGTAGAGGAAGGCATTCTCTCTCTTTCACTCTCTCCCTCCCTGTTTCTTCCTCGCTTGAATGGTAATGTGTAGCTACCCCTAAAGTTCCTGTCCCCCCCCTAAACATTTTCTTATGTAAATTTTGCAATACAAAGCACGCATTTGCTATATGTGTGTGTCTGCATACCTTATATATATATATATAGAGAGAGAGAGAGGGAGAGAGAGCGAGAGGGAGGGAGGGAGCTGAAGTATCTGCAGCTGTAGCTGCCCCTAACCCCGTGGCCCCCTCTTCATCCTGTTGCTTTCATCTTTTGTTGGGATTTTCTACAGACTCTTTCACTTTCCTTCAGCTGCATAGAATGTTAGGGCATGATTATGGCATGGTATGTTAAGATATGGTATGGTATGGTATGGTCGGGTTGGATCCGCTCTGCTTTGCTCTGCTCCATTCTGATATGGTTCTTTTCAGTTCTGGCTCGGGTTCTTTCTGTTGCTACTGCGTCTGTTGCCTCTTTTTTTGCTGTGACGTTAATTGGAACGACGCACCATGCGTGGCTGCTGCCGTTGCTGTGGATCGCTTGCGGGGGCATTCGCCATCTATTGGATGTAGCAAAGCAAGGGGTGGGGAATGGGGCAGCGGATTGTAGGGGAAGGGGGCGTGTTATGGGGAGTCGAGTGCATGCTGCAGCCCGTAGACTGGGGTGCGTTGGATTAACAGCACACGTGTGCGCATCTAGCGCTTATTTATTACCTTTCAGCACCGCCAAAAAAGAAAATTCTTTGCTTTCGTTTTTATGATTTTTCACCAAACGAAACGGAAAACAAAAGCCCTTCAATTGGGCATACTAGGCTGGCAGATACCCTTTGAATTGCTTCACATTTTTCGTAATCATTTGTAGCTAAGCCAAGCATCGATAAATTTATTCATATTTCATGCCAGTTCTACTTTGGGAAATCAAATCCTTTTCAAATCCCTAGCAAATCGATATTTATCGATTTTGGCAAATAGGTAAATTACGTACAAAACATGAAGATATCTTAAGATGTCTTCGCCAATATACCCTGCATTCTGTTTAGCCCATTGCAGTGGGTATAAATACGTTTCTAATGAAACGCATGTTGAGCTCATGTCCAGGCCATCGCCTGTAAAAATCTTCGACGCATTTGTGGCGAAAACTTTGTTAAAAGGTGACAGCTTTATGGCCAACCCCAATCGCAGCAGGTCTGCGGAAAAGGGCGGAAAATTTGGTGAAAATCATTTCACTGGAAAAATATATATCCCATTCGATGCTGTCCCAGGCCACTGGCTGCTGTTTGTTGAATGAATATGCAGTTTATCGGTTTTTCGACTAGGGCGCACAGACTCACATATTGTCACCCTAGCCGCCTGCACTGGAGTGTGCGAGCGACCCGTTTGCGTAGTTGGTCTTAGTGTCGCATTGCAATGGCCTTCGTAATTTCAATTACGTTTACACTTTTCAATTCCAATTTGCGATTGCATTTATTTTATTTAAGCTTCCAATGCCCAGAATCTGGGGTGTTGCGCACTTTAATAGACGCTCTCGCTCTCTCTCTCTCTCTCTCTCTCTCTCTCTCTCTCAGTCTTTGTCTGCCTCTCATTGTAATATCCAGAACACATAGTTTTAGTAGCCGGATATTGTTCATTTAGGTTGCCAACACAGAGCGTAGCTCATTCACTTAGTTGATTGCGTTGATTTCAGTAGATCATAAGATCTTGGGTTAGTTCCTTAGTTGCTTAGCGTAGCTTCTACTCATGGTATGCTAGTTGTATGCTCATGGATAAGATTCATTGACAAACATTTCAATTTTATGATACATGTATTCATCAAATTTTCTATGCTATTTCGATTACTTTTAGAATATGCTGATATATTTGTTATAGTTAAAAGAGTCAGGGTGTATCTCAGTCATCGACTTCTAACTAGAGCTTACTTAATAGACTTTACGTCTATTTTTTTTACGATATTTTATATTTTGTATTCTATATCATATATTTTATATTTTATATTCTATATTCTATTCTACGTATTATTTATACTATAATCTAATCATCATCTATCTCATTAAATGCATCAATCATTCATGTTTGGTAGAGTTTATATCATTAAATTAGAGTTTTGCTGCAGTTCTTGATGGACCGCCCGTTGATTGAGTTTTGGGCTTCTAGGCGGGCAGTCAATGATGTCTAAAAGATTATTTAAGCATCTGCAACTGCACTAGGCAGACACACACACACACACGCGCAGCTCATTCTCTCCCCTCCGCTCGTTTGGCTGGCTCTGTCAACAGCTTGTTACCGTTAGAGACAAAACTAAAATTGACTTGTCAAGGCATCGCAGCAGCGAGACGCAGATACAGATACAGATACAGCTACAGATACATCTGGGCCCAGACGCCCATTTCCATGTCTGCAGCTCACATACATGTCTGTCTCCCTCTCTATCTCTCTCTCTCTCACACACTCTCTGTCTGCCCGTTTGTGTGTGCGTGTGTGGCCAAGTCGATGGCCCTGAATGCAAAGTGGCATTTGGCTTAAATCATTTGAAAAGTTTAATTTAGTGACTGAAACTTGTCGTGGTGCGTTTTTTATTTGTTGTTTTCTTATTGCCTTTGCATTAATTAACAAGCGAACAACAACAAAATAACGTTTGAATGTAAATACTCAACGAGCAGTTACCCTGTAAGCATGCTAATGCATTAAAGGTGAATATAAAATTCTTTAAATTGCTTTAACTAGAGTTGTTTATTGAATATATAGTAAATGTATGTCTTAGATCGATTGATCGATAGTTCAATCTGTCTGAAAGCTAGTAACTTGGTCTCCTTGAGACACTGAACTGAAAATCGATATATATATCGAAAAAGTATGTAATCGATATATATACGAATGGTAATGCTTATTGAAAGCTAATAAACTTTCATTTACGTAGCTCTCAAATGTCGATAATTATCGATATTTGGCTTAGATAGCAATGAGTATATATCGAGTATAGTAAGCCTGTGTTTGTCATTGCAATTACAGGGTATGAAAAACCAGCGGGTCGACAATCTGGTTAATCGGTAAAGTCTGTTGGTGGTTCATACCTTATATATTTATATATATATATTATATATATGTACAATATATATATATATCGGTTAATGGTCATGTGTGTAGATTTGTTTAATTATGGTGACACATGTTGACCGCCCAAGCCCCTGGATTTTGCGTTTAGTATCTGCTCGCATGTGGCATGTGGCATGTAGCTGTGGCAGCCTCATTAGTCGCAGCAACTATCCAACTATGCGTCGGCCCGTAAGATACACAATTTAGATAGATGTCGATGGCGGTGGCGGTGGTGGTGGTGGTGGTGGTGGTGGTGGTGGTGTTGTTGTTGTTGTTGGTGGTGTCGGCATCGGCTTGGCTTGGCTTTTGCGCATGCGCAGCTCAAGAACGACAACAACTGCCTCAACAACATCGACAACAACAACAACAATAATTGCCGCCAATGTCGAAGTTGCAAGTAAAACAAATCGGTAGCCAAATGCCTTTGACTAATGCCGACGACAACGCCCCCGTTCGCTGTAGACGCCCCCAGCGCCAGAGCAGAGCTCGACTCGATTCGTTTCAAGTTGCAAATGCAAAAACTTAAAGTGCATTAAGCGCACACACATATGTATGTATGTATGTATGTGCATGCACGCACACGCACACACACACACACACACACACACATATATAGATAGACACTCATTTATGTTGTTATCAATATAAATGCAAACATTTTTATTTACTTTTCGCTTTTGCGCATACAATTTGCATAAATAATTTCACACAGCTCAAAGCGACTAAGTGAATAAAATGCAGTATGTAAGAGCATTACAGTGCGGGGTATTGGGGCTAGGGGTTGGCGGAGATGATGAACTGTAAGAGGGTGGGGGGGGGGGGGGGGGTAGCATACATACATATGTAAATATGCACATAAAGTGTAGCCGATGCGAATGCTGGAAAATGCCTTGAATGTCTTCATTTTGCAATGACAGCAACTGGCAGAGATGAGGAGAGAGCAGGAGAGAAAGGAGAAGAGAAACTGACAGCGAAAGACAGAGATAGAAATAGAGATAGAGATAGATCATGAGGAAAAGAATATGATCGAATAGCAGGAGCGAAAGGTAGAGCGAGAGAAAAAGAAGAGAGAGATAGTGAGAGATAGTGAGAGATAGTGAGAGATAGTGTGAGAGAGAGAGAGAGAGAGAGAGAGAGACAGACAGATTGAGATTGAGATTGAGAGGGAAAGAGAGAGAGAGAGAGAGAGAGACAGAGACAGATTGAAATTGAGAGACAGAGAGAGAGAGAGAGGGAGAGAGAATGAGAGGTAGTAAGAGAGGTAGAATGAGAGAGATAGTAAGAGAAAGATACAGAAAAAGATAGAAAGATACAGAAAGATATAGAGAGAACAAGATCGGGAGAGAAGAAGACCAAGAGAGAGAAAGCAAAATAGAATAGGATATATAGCGAGGTAAATAGAGCAAGATATAATAACAGAGAGAGTGAGACAGGTAATGGTGCGACATTAATGACAATAAGAAGTCGAAAGGCAGAGAGTAGGTGAGAGAGCGAGAGTGAGAGAGACTTGCCGTTAACTCTTTCCATTTCAAACAAATACCATATGTATGTATGTATTTGCTGGCAATACTTTAGGCTGAGATTATTCAAAATAAATCAATGCAAATCCCACATGCACATTAAGAGAGACAGCAAGTAATATAGATAGATTCTTATTGCCGATTATAATCAAGTTTACGGTACTTGCTCGAAATCGGTTTAACTTAGCGCCTCGTTACGCCTCAATTTTTTGACCGTTGGGCGTTACGAATTCCTTCGTAATTTATCGCTGCGCAATTCGTTTGGGCTTTGCCTCATTCGCTACAAACAACGAGTGTGTGAGTGCGAATGAGTGTGAATGAGTGTGTGTGTGAGTGTGTAAGTATCTCTGTGTGTGTGTGTGTGTGTGTGTGTGTGTGTGTGTTTCGCTCGTTGGGGTGGAATAGACGCTATTTACATTAATATTTATCTATGCATGCGCAGTTGCCGGCAATTAATCGGCTCGCTGGGGTCTCTGCGATATTTTCTACTCGAATTATCATCAGTATTTAACAATCCATACGCCCTGTCCCCCCACTCTCTCTCTCTCGTCTCGTCTACCTTGCCGTCCCTACCTCCCGCAGCTCCCTTTGCTGCTGCAATGCGAATATTTTAATGCAATTGGCGCCTGGCGGCGACGACGACGACGACGACGTTGCTGTTGGCTGTCAACTCTCCTGTCAGCAGGGCGATCGCGGCAATTGCCGATGAAATATGACGGAACAATATATATATATATATATATATATATATATGTATATAATTGTAGTAGATATCTATACATATATTTGTATATAGATAACATCGCGCTTTAATGCAGCGGACGATGGTCGTTGGGCGTTGGCAAATATGGCAAACAGCCTCTGGAGCGACGCGTTGTGCATGCGAATGCTCGAGAAGAGTATTTGCGGAAATGGCAAGCGATAAAGTTATCGATAACGATACTTGCCGGGAAACTATAGCAAAACAATCAATATGCATGTCAAAGGGAATTGCGTAGAACCAATGAGACTTGCAGCGAATCTAGCTGCATGATTAAGTTATGTGCAATGATGGTTAATCGTTAACAGATCTGTTAGGGTTCTATTCGTATTTATAATAAATTCACGATTTAGGATTAGGCGATAAAGTGATCAAATAATGATTAATAATGTTTGAATGTGTGTGAGTAGAATATGTCCGAAATTCTCCATAGAACCATAGAATATCTTCTTCTTCTTCTTCTTCTTCTTTTTGAGCTTTCTTTGAATATAAACTTTGCTTTCTTCGTCCAAGACTTTTTGTACAGAATCTTATGCAATAAATGAGTTTCGAATTAACAAACAACAAAAGCAAAAAATAAAAAATAAATAAAACAAAACAGAAATTAAACTTTCTATGCGTGTAACGTTATCGAAAAGCCTTCAAGTCGATTTTAATTGTTGGTTCCATGTTGTTCGGCAAAGCGAGCAGTAAATCGAGTTGACCAACGACTTGGATGGCCTGCTGGGCTTCGATTTCGATTTGGATGTGGATATGGAATTGGAATTGGTATTGGTATTGGAATTGGTATTGGAATTGGAATTGAAATTGGTTGTGAATTTGTTTAGTTTTTCGTATGTTGTTCGTTTTCGTGTTCCAAGCACAAGTTCATTATAATGCCGTTGGCATGTTTATTATGTTGATTATGTTTTATGTGGGCCTCTCGTGGGACATTTTTTCTCGCGTCCAAGACCGCTAAATCATATGAAGTGCGTGTGCTTGTGGGTCTTTGCTTAGGTTTTTGTTTTTATTTTGGGGTCTTGGGTTTTTTTTTTTTTTTTTTTTTTCTGTGGGCAATCGTCAACTAGGCGCTGTCTAGGCCATTTGGCCAGATCATTTGACATGCCATTGGCTTGGCATGGCATTCACACTGTTTTCTGATTGCCCGATCATTATCACAAACGATGTTATATGCTCTGTCGTTGGCTAATGATCGAAGATGATTGCGTCCTCCAATAGTTGGCACGATCTTGAAACTTGATCGGTGGGCCCTTTCTTTTAATTCAGAAAAGAAAAGAAAAGGAAAAAAAAAATGCTATAATGTAATTGCCCTCAAGAGTCATAAATTAATTACTAAAACGATTCCCCATCCCCAAAGGGGCCTCACTAAAATCGAAAGTAATTTTTGTTTTTATTTTTATTTAATTTACGATCATTTGAGCGCACGGACCACTTGATCGAGTCGGTCGAGTTGTGTGTCGCCTAAGGTCGAAATAGTTGAGATCTTGCAGCTAGATTGTCGGCCCTGGCTCATAGTTTCCCCTATCTCTAGCACTATCTTCCTCTACCCTCTCTCTCTCTCTCTCTCTCTCTCTCCCTCTCCTTCTGTGAGTCGTTCGCTGATCACTTTGTTTGCCAAATTGTAAACCCACTAAATAAAGACGCGCTCACAAATTGATTGTTCTAAAGCGACACAAATATATCAATGACTCGAGCATTTCTCGGCGGGTAAAAGACCTTTAAAGTTTACTCTTTGGCAAGGCTAAACAGTTATTTATAAATACATTGCTTCACTGTGGGAATATATATTCTTTTTTCGCTCTAAGCTATAAATACAATTTAATCAAACTTTAATCGAGCAACCAACAATTTCCTGTTCGATAAAGATTCGCAGAATTCTTTTTGAGAGCAAATTAGTTATTGAATTTGTCGAATTTGCCTTTAGCATAGATTTCTTGTTAATTCGATTTAAATAGAGAATTCTACTCGGCATAAGTGGCGAATATATCTTAAGCTCATAAATTTCTAGATATCGCCTGATATAAGGAAAAAATAATTTGAATTGAGCTATATAGTGGATAGATAGAATCTGAATGTATTACTCATTTACTATAAAATTGTAATTTTTAGCATATTTTTATATATTTGCACGATAAGAATTGGCCTCTTTCAGATGCTTTTGCTTATCCAAATTCTATCATCCCAGTGTAATTAGAGTATTTAATTTATAGTAGATATAAACATTTTTACATCTGCTAGGCTTTCAGGCTGAGTGCTGCGAGTGTTGTGGCTTCCATCTGCCATTGTAACGACCTGTAAATCATTAATCTTTGCCTCTTTTCTATTTTGGCAAGTGTTGATACAGACTGTAATTCATTGGCTGCAACAGCGTGCGAGCAAGTGTCGATCATGGTACGGAGATCAAAACGTTTACAATTAGGCCAAGGGGTCAAATTGGGGAGTTGTTTTTCTGTTGTTTTCATCTTGCTTACCTGTCAGAGCCGGTGAGGGGTGAGCAGCAGACACAAGCAACAAGCAACAAGCCGGCGCATTAGTGCGCGTAATGATGATGATCAATGAAACTAATAAACAACAACAGCAACAGCAACAGCAACAACATTCGACAGCAAAAACAACAACGCCAACACTCATGCCGGAAATTGTAGAACGTGTTTATGCCACAATTTCAAGTTGTTGAGCCACGCTCAGACAATGCGTCAGAGCGTCGCAGCTCGAGACATGCGTGCCAAAACAGATACAGATACAGATACACATATATAAATATATATATATATATATATATACAGCTGCAGCTAGCTACAGATACATCTATAAAAATCCCACTGCGGATGCAGTTTGCACAGTAGCCAACCTTTGCTTGCAACAATATATGCATGCCACAAAGTGCAAAGCCATTTCGAATGCCGCACATAAATAGACAAAGAGCGAGAGAGAGAGGCAGGGAGTGGGAGGGAGCGGAGAAGGCAGAGAGAGAGAGAGAGAGAGAGAGAGAGAGAGAGAGAGACAGAGAGCGCTGTGTATGCAATTGGCAAATTGTGTTATTGTGCGATTGCTGCGATAAACGATAAACGTTTTACAATGCGCCTGCTGCAGCACGTGCGCATGCCAAGAGATACATTTGTATCTTGCAGATACTACATTTGTATCTTTGTGTCGCAGATTGCGACTAGTGCATGCTAGCGCTAGTTGCCATATGAATCCTCCAGCATGCCAAACACACGCACGCACTTCACTTGCACACACACACACACTCGCACACACTCGCACACACTCGCACACACTCGCACACACTCGCACATTCATTTCGCTCACGCATTGAGGCAGCTCCATTCATAAATTCTTCATTCAGATTTGGTACGTTCGTCGCTGTGTGTTCGGTCTGCAGATCACGTGCGTGCTATCTACTTGGCCAACCGGTGGGCAGCTACAGCCACAGCTAGGGGGAAGCCAACCAACCGGGTTTTGTTTCTTTTACTTTTTTCGTTTATTTTATTTGTTGTTTTCGACAGCTGGAGGTGACAGGGGCAGAGAGTATGGGCAGGGTGGAGAGGAGGGAGAGGAGGGGCGCGACAGCTATGAAACGTGTGCGCCCAACGCAGTTGGGCAGTTGATTGACCCGTTTCGCTGCCAACTGTTAATGTACTTATTCAGATATATTTACGACTATATACGCACACACACACACACGCACATCTGTGCATCGTGAGTTGGCAGCGCCCCGACGCCCCCCCTCTGTTGCCCTAGCGAAAGAGAAGACAAAAGTCGTGCCGCACTTTTGAGTTGCAATCGAATTAGTTTTCCGGTTGATATCCATACATCAATTGGATTGATCGTCTTTCAAGTGCGTGTTGCATATTAATGTCATCGCTATACTATATACAAAGGCAGAGACATATCGAAATATGTCTATATGTACATATATATTTGAATTTATATAAATTACAGTTACAATAATTCGTTTTCTTTTTTATTTGCAGGTGTGTTTGAGGCAAAGGCAACGACATGTGCAGCAAGTGCAACGGCCACAGCGATCAGAAACAATGTATGTAATGCAATAAAGGGATTTCTTATGAATTTATCGATTTATTTTTACAACTAATCGATTTGCTATTGGCTGAAAGCTTTTTATGATTTAGATTGAGATTTTTGTGAGTCAAAGCGGCAAATTCAATTGTCAATTTTAAGAATTTATCGAACTGGCCGAAATCGTGTCCATCGATTAGTTTAAACAACTTTTTAAATGTGAAAGTAATAATTGAATGATGCCAATCGATTAGTTAGAACTATTTAAAAAATATAATATTCCAAATTGAGTGTGAGACCTGAAGCAGAATCTAAAGTTGTAGAGTTTCAAAAATATCGATTGCTATTTATCGATTAATCATTTTTTGTGTTACTCTAGTATAACATAGAGACTATATCACTCGACGATCTCTTTGCTTGCATACTGAATCATTGAAAACTATTGTTGATCGATAACTGTCGTATTTATCGAGTCGATAAACAAAGCTCAAAATTGTGAATTTGCATCATAAATCATAATGTAATTATAAAGCAAACAAATGACAGTTCATCTCAATTTATATAATTTGTTTGTATGTAGCTTAGCTGCGAGCGTTGAGCGTTGAGATAATATAAAACATTTGACTTTGAACCTTTGAGGCATCTCCATGGCCTGCCTGTGTGTCACCTAAGACTGAGATTTATGTATATACAAACTGACCTCGTTACACTTCTCTCTAATGGCTGTCCATTTGTCCACCTGTCCGCCTGTCCGTTTGTCTGTCTGTTTGTTTATCTTTGTGTCAGTTTTGTTTGCTTTGTCTCTGTCGCTGCAATCAGGCCGTAAATGGTTAATTAACAACAGCGCATAACTCTCACCTGATGCAGCGCTCAGCTGAGCAACAGATCTGTGGATAATGCAACAAAATGCCAATTATGTTCATGTCCATGTCCAGACTCAAGTCTCTAGTCTCAAGTCTCGGATCTTGGATCTCAAAACACAAGCTCAATCTGTCGTTCAGTTGCTGTCCCTCTCTCTCTTTGTCTATCATTCTCTTTCTCCCTCTCTCTCTCGTTGTCTATTTATCTTTCATTTTTGTTTTATTATTATTTTGTTTTATTACAGTTGTCTTAGTTGGTTCTTGTCTAAGCTGCTGTTGTTGTTATACGCATTGCAAATACTAGAGATGGGGTAGATTAGCTGAAAACATCAAGAGATGTAGTAGTTCGATATCGATAAATATCGATTTTATGAACGAGAATCATATACCATAAGAGCTGCAGATGGAAAATGTGCTATATATCACTTACTGCATGTTTTCAATAGTACATAGGGCATCTGCTAGTCGGGCATATTGATTAGCTACTCTAGCTGTCATACAATATGAGGCAATTGTGTCACAGCTCTTGCCCGCCAGCTCTGGACCTGGTTCCAGTTACACACTTTGCCTTGTCATTTGTCAAAGATCTATCTGCATCTGCATCTGCAGCTACATTTGTATCTGTATCTGTATCTGTATCTGTATCTGCATCGGTGTCTGCACTTGAAATTGCTTCAGCTGGTTGCCCTGTGCCACAAATCCAATTCAGGTCTGGGCAGTGGCCCTGCAGTCACATCTTATCGCTATCTCATCTTTAACTGTCATCCATCCATCTATCTATCAAGTGCAACAGATTCTAGCTTGAGCTTCTAGCTCCTCAAGATTGTCTCTGAATAAGTACGCGTACGCGCTGAGGGGGAAATTGTCACGCTTCGCGTGTGGCAAGTGTACATCCCATATATGTATGTACATATGTATGTATGTATGTGTATACATGTTAGATGCAAGCATTCTTTTGGCATTTCCAGTGCCGTAACACTAGCCCATATATACATTTAGTATATATCATGTTTTGGTTGCGCTCTGAAAACCCATTTGGACCCAAGGGTCGCAGTGCGGATGCATTTGGCCTCAGAGAGTATTTAAAATAGATATTTCTTGACTCGAATTCTAAGAAGAATATATGCAAATCTAAAGGAATTCGAGGATTCAAATGAGAGATTAGATACAGTTCAGACTGAAAGAGCAACGAAAGAAAAAGGCTAAATTTAGTTTGTTTTTCTTGAGAATGGAGCATGAAGCAGCAGCAATTGGAATGCGTTTCGAGAATTCAGATTGAGCAAAGATATAAATGCCTCACAGGTGTGTGTGTGTGTTTGTGTGTGTGTGTGAATCTGGCATTTTCATAAATCGCATAAATCTTTGCATATATAAATTAAAAGTACGTATCGAATGGGTTTTTCTGCATAAGTTGAAAGCTGTAAAAAGGATTCTTGGAAACGTTTCGTCTCAGCGCGTTCTGCTTTGGCTTTTTTTTTTTTGTCCGGGGTGTCGCTCATAATCCTGCCCTCTTCGATAAAGTGGCAACAGCAACGGCAACGGCATTAAGCCTGATTAGGTTCGCGCGCACAGCAGAAAGCACACAAAAAAGCAACAGAAACAAAGCTTGGAAAAAAAGCAAGAAATAAAATCAAAATAAAAGCGAAAGAAAGGCAACGCACAAGAGTTGAAGAGCGGCCAACGACGGCCAAAACGGCCAAAGAAAACAAAAGTAAACCTGTACAAGTTCAAGGTCAAGTGCGGGTCTCTCGCACACAGTCGAGCAACGGCTCAAGATACAGATACAAAGATACAGCAAGAGCCACAGCAGCGGAGTCAACTTCAGCTTCAGCCTCAGCTTCATCTACAGAAACAATGTTTGAGATGCGCAGCTGCGACCGAGCGAGACGAGAGCCAACAACAACAACAACAACAACAAGTTCCAGCCAATACGACTCAGAACGGCAACAACAACTGCAGCAGCGGCAGCAGCAGCAGCAGCAACAACAACAATAACAATAACACAAAAGCAACTCTTGAGTTTGCCGCCTTGAAGCTCGTTTATCTTTTGGTCAAGTCCGCACTTACACGTTCGCTTATGCTTAATGAAAGCCACTTCAAGAAGTTAGAAACGCCAACAGCAACAACAACAACAACAATAACAACAACAGCAACAGCATTTAGAACAACATTAACAACTCCTACAAAAAGCTGCATTTGTTTTCGCATACCCTAAGTAAGACCATTGAAACTTGTTAAGAAACGATGTAACGTGTATGATAGAAGACCCTATATAACTGAATAGCATTCAAAACTTAAGAGTCGTCTCTATATACTATATATATTAAGTACCCTGTATAATAAGAAATAGAAGAGCTAGCAAACAAGTTAAGATATTCTTTGATTTAACGAATAACAACTGAAGATCAACTGTAAAGATATATGTATAAAGTTCAAATATACTAGTTATAATATGTTTGCTCTAAACAGATTCCTTGTCAGATCAAATTATCGGAGTTTCTTGCGCTGCCTTTGTCTTGAAGGACTTTGAGAGCATTCGCTATTCGGCTTTCTTGAGATGCATTTATTTGATTTCTGAAAAGGCTACGGCAAGTTTTGCCAGACATCAGTGCTGCCACCCAAGCAGCGAGTCGATTATTTATCACGCGGATAACGCGAATGACAGTTACAGAGACTCGAGACAGAGACGCGGCTAACAGACAAAGATGCAAATACATATGCAGATGGAGTTGCAGCTAAAAGATATTGATACATATGCAAATATAGATCAGATACCGATATTAAAAGCTATAGATAAAGCTAACTAGATATAGTTGCAGATATAGATATAGATGCAGATGTTGTTTATAAATACAGATATTGATATATAGATATATGTATATATCAGCATATATAAATACGCTGAAAAAGATATACAGACAGATATATAGAAATTTTTACAGATATGTATTGTTGATAACCAATTGTTATACAATATTTTATTCAGCAACTTATCTGCTACCTTCAGAAGCAACTTAATCTAGTTTTACATATACATATACATATATATACTTTATCAATTGATAAAATTGTAATTCTTCTCAAATGAGTTGGAACTGAACAAGTTCCTTCATTTAATTAGAATTGTTTCTATAAGATTTGCCGCAAACTTACTCCAAAATTCTTTACAGTGCAGTTTGAGAGCGCTCAAAGGCAGAAACTGAACCAGAACTGTAAGACAATTGTGAGCTAGTTCAGTTCCAGTTTTAGTGCACAGTCTTCTTGTAAATAGAAAATATCAGAGCTAATCATCAGAGCTGTCATATATCATTGTCACTTGGATATTGTTTGCAGTGTATTTCTGGTTAGAGCAAACACTGTTCGGTTTCTTCGTTATTTATAAATTTTGTTTGTGCGCAGTTCTCAGATCTCTTGTCTCCTTGTCACCATATGTCTCGATGCTCCATTCTCTACGTCTTGCTCTCTCTCTCTCCCTCTCTCTCTCTCTGTTCAAGTTGAGGCAACCCACACTCAACGGGCAGCGGCTGCGACTGCGCAAATGAGTTCGACTTCGACTTCGACTTCGAGTTCGAGTTTCGACTTTGTGTGTTTGGACTTCGACTCGTGAGTTCGACGGCGAGTTCGAGTTGGTCTGCCATTTGGCATTCACAGCTTTTCTGTTGTTGTTGTTGTTATTATTGTTGTTGTTGTTGTCATTTAAAGTCTAATCAAAACATTTGAAGTTACTTAAGAAACCTACGCAGCTTAAGTTGCGTTTCTTGTTTCGAATTCTTAGCTTGTAGCTGTCTGTAGTTGTTGTTGTTGTTGTTGTTGTTGCACACACACACAGACATGCATGCGAATTGTTGTTGTTCTCAAGTTTCGTATTGCCCAACTCTGAGTTGTTATTTCTGTTTGGTTTGTTTACAAAAAAACAAAAAAGAACAAAAACGAAGCAACAAACAAGGTTAAAATAGAATTTTGGGCACAGCTTGATGAGGCATATTAGATATATATAGAATATATGGACTGATTTGTCTGAGTGTGACTGTTGCATGCAACACACTGTGACTCAGCTACCACCACCCGCCCAGCAGCGCCCTCTAATGTAGTTCTTAGTTCTTAGCCAAGGTCGTCGTCCTGTTACTCAGCGCCGTTGTCACAGCCCCAACCCACCCGGAGCTATTTGCTGCTGACTCAATGTGGCTCATGGCCAATGACCAATGCCTGCCCGGAAAAGGAGCTGCAGCTGTCGGCGGCAGTGAGAGAGTAAGCGAGACGGTGGGTGGGACCGGCGGCGGCTAGTTGGAATCCTTTGTTTGAGGCGGCGCCGCTTGGGCGATGGATGTGTCTCTATTGATTTTCCTTGACTGGGCGCGTTCAGTGCATTTACCCTAAAAAAAAAAAAAAATCAAGTGGCGACATTTATGGCAACACTGATAATGATGATGACGATGACAGTCATCATCATGATGATGATGATGTTGGCGATGACAATGCCATTGCTGTACATATGGAAATGCAGCGCGAACAAAAGCCACACACAGAGAGAAAGAGAGAAGCAGAGATGGAAAGGGGTAGAGGTGGGGAGATGGAGCGGCAGCGGGAACGTTTGTAGCTAAGCCGACGCAAAGAATATATGAAAAAGCCTACAAAACTCAAGCTAAGCTCAACTAGCAAATACTCTGTAAATTGTTATTAGAATGTGTCCATAAGAATTCAGATTTGCTAAATCTGTATTCTCTAGAAATCTAGGTAAATACTATATCTAATAAATAATGACATATAAATGAAAGTCTATAGAAAACTTGGGACATTTAAAGATAGATTTCTATGGGAAACTATATATCCATATCTAAATATATATAGTCTTTGAGAACTTTGAGAACTAAAATAAAATAAAATCATATTAAATGATGTTTCATATTATTTCATCTATACAAATACGATCATAAATCAAAAGCTAGACAAACAAGAAGTCATTTATCTATGTAATACATTGCTCAGCTCTATCATCACTGAGCATGGCCCACTTCCTGTCGTCCCCTTTACAGGGTATACAAAATGAGCAACAGCCGCAATGCGCTGCGAACGCATCCATCACAGGGCTTTAAATGCCAGACTATGTTACTTGGGCTATTGGAGGCGAGCGAGACGCTACAATAGGGTGTTTGCCGAGACGAGAGGGCGGGCGGTAGGGTAGGTAGGGAGAGGGGGGGGGGGGTGTTGGTGGTGTCTATATAGGGTGTTGAGCTGTTGCATGTGAAGTGCCTGTTGTGCTGTTGGCTCAATGGATAAATGTATAGATAATAACTTGTGAAAATAACTCTTGCACTTGAGGACGGCAGTTGTTGCTGTTGTTGTTGGCAGCATTGATTCCCGCACTCGAAATGGCACTCGTGTTGCACACACACACACACAGACACACACCCATCTATGAATATATGTATATAGAGAGCGCTGTCAAAATCATGGTCCCGAGATGTCGTCGTCTGCCCCATTGGCCGCCTCCTGCTGCAGCCCAACTTCAAACGTTGCAATCTATACATGAATAGAAGAAGCAATAAAAAGCAAAAAGAAAGAAAACAAAAAAAAAAAAAAACCTCGACACTGAAATGTGACAGCTGCGAAGTGCAACAAACGCAACAAATTCATGCCACATGTGGCACACAGCGGTGTTGAGCAGGAGGCGGAGCCAGTGGCTGGCAGGGCTCCCGCTTTGTTGTGCACCGGCACACTTGTGGCCGGTAATCGATATGGTAATCGATATGTTAATGATCGATATCCATATCGATCTATGCTGAACTGCAGCTAGCTGTGCTTTGGCTGCAGTTGCTTGAACCCTTTCGAATCTGTTGTGGCAGGTGGAGAGATCAAGTTCACATGAGACAACGACGCCCGCAATGCCAATGCTATTGTGCAACAATGAAAGCAACTGTGTGCGAGTGTGTGACCCAATAGCAACAATAACAACAACATCGACAACAACAACAACAGCAATTAACTATATAGTAAGGCATTGCAACAAGCTGTCTCATTTATCAAACGGCAATTGTTAATTGAAAGCGTCAACAATTATACATTTTTTTTCTCTTGCTGTTACAATTTTTTCTTTTCCACTTTTTTTTCAAGCAGTGCTCGAAGTGCCTTTTGTTGTTGTTGTTAGTATTGTTGCACTTTTGGCTGTCATTTGGCAATTCACACTTAACGGCATGTTGAAGCACCTATCCACAGACAGCACCACAGACGGACAGAGAGCCACTCGTACATGCACACCACCAATTTCGTAAAAAAAAAAAAAAAAGCAGAAAAAGCTATCAGCGACGCAACTCGGCGCGCGATTCGAGTGATAATGAAAAAAAAAAAAAAAAAAACCGTTCGATAAATTGTTACCAAATTGAAAATAGAAACTATCATAAAACACGAAAACAAAACATGAGCTCTGCAAATCAAAATTGAAATTGTGAATTGTAAACCTAACAAGTCTATTAGAGCAATTGCTTCGTTAACATATTTAATGAGTTAGACTTGAGATGCAATTTCATGACATTTTCATACAGATCGTATAAAGTATATATACATATATATAAATGTGAAGAATTTGAAGATTATAATGAGAAACATCTACTTAGCACAGGGCATTGTTCTGGATCCCTTCCATTATATTTCACTTTCTTTTTTTTTCTTTACTTAATATAGTTAGTTAACTTATTTAAAGTTATATATGACAAGATTTTCAAATGTATGTTTCAGCTGTGCCATATGTTTTCGTACGTTAGATATAGTATACAAATTTCCAATCGAATTTTGTGCACGTAGCAAATGCATTGAAATCTTATCTCAAAACTAGAAACAAAACAAGCTGTTGATAATGTTATGTTAGTTTTCTTTTAAATTTGAACTAAACAGAGACTGTTACTATATTAACTGTTCTCCACAGAGTGATAGAGAGAGGGGGGGAGGGCGAAGACAGTGAGACCCCTTTCAATAGAATAACATACCAACTAAAGTAAATTGCGAACCAAGCAGAAGAATTTTGGCCAAACTGATCTATCGATCCCAACTAATCTACTGCTATAAGGAAGGAAGGAAGGAAGGAACTTTTATATCATATCAGCAACTATCGCATGCGAAAGAAAGTTGATGTTGTTTAGTGAATCAATCGACGATTTCTATGCACAAATCGAAATTGAATTGCCCAAAGTTGCGAATTTCGAAATCCGTAAGACAAAAAGGAAAAACAAACGAAATTCAATTACCAGAAAAGTTTAAATAACTTTGACACATGAGCAATGCTAAAACAGGGTATATTGCTTGCAGTATATAAGTAATGCCAGCGCATCGAATCAGAATCGATCTATGAAAATTGAAAGTACTGTAAGAGCTGAGCTTTAAATGCAACATGATTTGATCTGTGCAAGTTTTTATGAACTATCAAAATATTTATGGAAAATTCATAGTCAAATAAAAGAGTTAAAGTTTGAAATTTTGTAATATGTTAGACTTAATTTTATAAATTTCGAAAATTTTCGATATCGATAACTGATTGTCATGTTTAATTTGGATACAGTAATAGGTGGCTATCAATTTATGCTCAGGGTATTATCTAGTCAGTGACTGTCGACTCTCACACACATCTACTTCGTTTGTTTTTGGGGACGGTTTACTGGCGAGTGACCTTATAAGCATGTGAATTGCGATGGCGCTGGCGATTGGGATTGCGATTGCGAATGGGATTGCCTGAGTGTGTGATGGGTGCATCCTATGCACAATTTGGGACTTTTTTTTAATTAAAATTCACTTTCAAAAATACCGCTAATCATTTAAACAACAAATGAAACGGAGAAGATATACGCAAATTCGAAATTCAAAATACGAAATCGAAATGGAAATGGAATTTGAGCAGTCGGAGAAAGAGGTGAACAAAGCGAAATACATGCAAATCAATATTAATATGCGCAAATTTGCATATTCCATTCAAACGAACTCAATGGGGGGGCGTGGCAGTCGGAACTATTTGATCGATACGATCGAACAATGTTGATATATGTGTGTGTCTGCATATATAAATATATATACACGCACAATCATTCATTCATTCAATCGATCAATCGATCGATCGATTGGACTACGCAAATTTACATAAACCATCCCCAATGCGAACTCATCACATCGTACCATCCAAAGCACTCCGAACCCCGGGGCGCATTGTTTTGCTACAATTTCCAATCAAATGTTGCACAAAACACCAACAAATAATAACTAACTTACGCCAAAAGCTTAATCTGCCCACCTAGCCCACCAATCAATGCCGCTAATTAAGCAATATTCAGCAAAAGGAAAACCCACGTAACATCATTAACTACAATCTATCGGTGGGTCCATTGTATAAGACCTGCACACTCGATGATGCGATAGCGACCCGTTTAGCTTAACACTTAAATGAATCCATTCTAAATCTCACTTTTGTGTTTATTCAAGAAAGATTTGGAATGAATTCAGTTAAGGCTTGAGATATGAGGCAAAAGCAAAACAAAAAAACAAAACACAAAATTTGTTGACGTTATCGAAAATATGTAGAGTATATAGACTGATGAAGGTACGATATTTTTTGATTTGAATAAATATTTTATTGAGAGATATAGATATATATATAGGTATAGATATAGATATAGATATAGATATAGATATAGATATAGATATAGATATAGATATAGATATAGATATAGATATAGATATAGATATAGATATAGATATAGATATAGATATAGATATAGATATAGATATAGATATAGATATAGATATAGATATAGATATAGATGCATGCAGCATCCATGCTTGGATCCTAGTGTATCTGGACTTCGTTATATTCACTATATACATATGCATATATACACATAGCACATATTCAGCTTTCGTTTATTGTTCGTCGTATTAAGTTTTGCTTGTTTTTAATGTGAGCCGTGAGTTAAGTAAACGGGCTATAGCTGGAGCCTAATTAAGACCACGTTGTGACGTTATATAAATGGTAATAGCGAAAAGATACAAAAACAACAACAACAACAAAAAAAAAGTACAAATAAAACCAGAAAGGAGTACGAAAAGCCGAAGCTGAAACTGAAACTGAAATGCGATTGCATATGCGATTGTTTTTCTTTTGTTGAATTAAGTTTTCTTTTCTTTTCTTTTTTTTTTTTGGTTTGGAATACTCGTTCGCCAAAGAGTTTAATCGTTAGTTAAGTGAGTTCGAAAGCTGGAATTCAGAATTATAGAAAATATAAACGAAATTACGAATTTATTGAGCGAGTATTACGCAGTCAGCTGTGCACATGCAGCAAAGTTCTTAAGGTTTTCAATTTTATTATTATTTGGCTCGAATTGAGTTTCTTTTTTCCTGCGAGAAAGTTGCGTTCGTTATTGTTTAAAAGAAAGTTGAAACTTTGCATATTTGAGATCCGTTGAAAAACAATTAAATAGGGTGGGCTTCATATATATAGAGTATAAATTATCGGATATGGGACAGTAATTAAATAAGGATTTGATCATATATGCAATGTGTCATACAAAGATGATTGAGAAAAGACTTGAACTATAAATTCAAGTGCATGAAAAGTATATAAGTTTAATAAAATTATGAATTGTGTTGGAAGAACTTATGAAATGACTAAATAAACGTTTAGATTATCTGCGAGATAAAAATAAATGAACAAAATATATATTTATATAAATAAATTCAATCTTTCGGAGGGTTCACTGTAGTCAAAACGATGTCACGAACTTCAATGGGTTCTACGGCTGCGGCAAGGTCGACGTAATGATTGAATTCGCATGCTTCGTGCAAATTGCAACAGCTTATGCAACAACGGCGACAGCAACAGCAACAGCAACAGCAACAGCAGCAGCAGCAACAGCAACAGCAACAGCAACTGCAATTTGATAAATAGATAAGCGATAAGTTTTATGGCTGGATTAGCCTTGGTTAATTCGGGATTTGCTTTTGAGCGAACGAGACATTTAGCTGCGGCCAACTGCGACTGACGTTGCTGCGATTGCCACATTAATCTTCGCCTGCCACAAAACCTCTTGCAGCTCACAGTCTGAAGTTCACAGTTCAATTGAGCTTTACCGCTAATTAGCTCTGCTCGCTACCCGGCCAGTTGGGGCAGGGCCTGAGGTAGAGTTTTGGGTAGAGGAAGGTGTCAAGGGGCATGCGAGATGCGACTCATGTTATGTAGTTGTATGTAGCTGCTGCCAGACATGGCATGCCATTCGCCATACCCACCCCAACTGCCCCTTCTCCATTGGCCATTGCTGTTGCCACTGGCAATGCGATTAACCTGGCGCCGAACAATAATATATATTATATATATATAATATATAATACATAGTATATATATATATATATATATATATATATATATATATATATATATATATATATATATATATATATATATATAGTGTTTTCTGTCTTATTTATTGATTTTATTTTTATGATATTGCAGCTGCGACTGCTGCTGTTGGTTTCCATTGCTGCTCTTGATGCTGTTATTGCTGCTGTTGCTGTTGCTTTCCATTGTTGCTGTTGCTGTTGCTCCTGATGGTGCTATTCTTATTGCTGCTGTTGCTGTTGATGTTGCTCTCCATTGTTGCTGTTGCTCCTGATGCTGTTATTGCTGTTGCTCCTGTTCTTATTGCTGCTGCTGCTGCTGCTGATATTGACTCTTGCTGTTGCCCTTGTTGTATCTATTGTTGCTGTTGCTGATGTTGCTCACAAATTCTGTAGCTGTTGCTGTCGCTTTTATACTTATTGCTGTTGCTCCTGATTGTTGGCGCTGCTGCTGCAGTTGCTCTAACTGTAGCTGCTGTTGGTGGTGCTCACATTGCTGTTGCTGCTGCACATGTTAGTTTAGCTATTGCAGCTACTGTTATTGCTGTTCTCGTTGCTGTTATTGCTTTTACTCTTGCTCTTGCTATACCTATTGTTGCTGCTGTTGCTCACATTGCTGTAGCTGTTGCTGCTATGCTTAATGCATGTTGCTGCTGTTAACGTTGCTATCGTTTCTTATGCTGCTGTTGCTGTTGCTTTTCTTGCTGCTACTGCTGTTGCTACTGTTGCTGCTAGTGTTGCTATAGCTATTGAGATTACTATTGCCCTTCCTACAGCTATTGCTGCTGTTCTTCTTCTAGCTGTAGCGCTTCCTAGTGTTTCTATTGATGTTGCTGGTGTTGCTGCTGCTGTTTACTTTACTTATTGCTGTTGCCGTCGCTGCTGCAGCAATTCCTACTGTCGCTCCTGTACTTCATTCATTGTTGCTGTTGTTATTGCTGCTGCTGATCCATTACTGCTGCTGCTGCTACGTGCCTTTGCTATTGCTGCTGCTGCTGCTGCTATTCATATTGCTGTAGCTGCTGCTGCTGCTGCTGCTGCTTATTTTGTTGTTGCTGTTGTTATTTCTGCTGCTTTTATTGTTGCTGCTATTGCTATTGTGGTTTTGTATCCCACAATTATGTCAGCTGCAGTTCCATAGTGCCATAAATTTACGCCGCTCGTTCAATCCACATTCATTCATTTGGCACAGCCAAAGCGGCGCAGGTAGCAGAGGGGGCAGCAATATATTGCTGCTGCTGCTGCTGCTGTTATTGGTGCTGCTGCTGCATGTGGCAGCTAGCTGGCGAATTGTGACAATCCATTAAAAGCAAATATGCATTTGGAATGCAGATTTAATGGGAAATGCACATATTGAAATTTATGATACCAATTGATCTCGCTTGAGTGTGCGAGGGTTTTTTTTTTTAATTTATTGTATTTTTTTTATATATATCTTAATCAGATTCCTGAACGTGGAGTTCATTAGTTATATTCAGTTGTTATGCAGGCATGTTCCGCTTTTCACTTTCGACAAGATTGTTCACGCGAAATGCTTTTTAGCGTTCGCTCATTTATTCATTTATTCACGTTCTTGCTGTCCGAGTGTTATGACTGTTAAATATTGTTTCAATTGCATTCGTTTATCTGCATTCATTAATTTTAATATCATATTGCATATGCATACTGGTAAATGGAATGCTGGAATGAAACACTCATATTAAGCTTTTGCTTAAGATTTATCATATAGATAATTTATCTGCGACTTCTCTTCTGTTTCATTGTACTTATTTCTAAAGTGGAATGCAAGAATGAAACACTTATATGCTCTCTTATTTTTCTCTTAAGTGGAACACTGAACTGAAACACTCGATAAGCCTCAACTCATTCTAAGATAACTAAATGTTGACCTGCAATTAATCATATATTTTCTTTCAACTATCTTTGCAGAACTTACAAAGAACTAACGAGTGAAAGCTTTAATAGAGAGACAAAAAGTGGGAGAGAGACAGCCATATAGAGAGTGGAGAGATCTAGTAACGATTCTCTCTTATCTAAACGAACGAGACAATGCACGACTCGCCGGTGTTGGGCCAACGCTAAGTGAAGAGCGTGTTAAGTCCATGCACGACAATTAGTTACAAATTGAAACCTCTTTCCTTCCCCACAAACTCAAACCGTGTTGAGTGACGCGTAGCAGAGAAACGAATACAAATACGAATAGAACGAGTTGAGAAACGAGTGATTCAACTAAACGATCGATTAAATCCTGAGCGCCATGGCAATGCTCGAGGCGCGGCCTTTCAGGCCCTTTAAATCCAGTGAAGAGTATCTGGAGGCAATGAAGGAGGATCTCGCCGAATGGCTGAGCACTCTCTATCCAGAGCTAGACATCAAGGCAGAGAACTTTATGGATCGCCTGGATACGGGCGTGGCGCTGTGCAAGGTAAGCTCTAATCGAAGTTATAGAAATTAAGCTGTTTATTTAACTGTCAGTTAAATCTATTTAAATTGAACATTCATCTGACATTGAGTCTGCGTTAAAACCAAACAATAAACATGAACTTTGATATCAAGGCGCGAAAACTAATTTAGCTTGCAGTTAAAGTTTTCTCCGTGCTTTAATGTGATTGGCTTAATGATTACGTTAAGTGCTAAGGTGCCTGTCAAACATGTGTATTTAGCGAGTAGTTACTATATTTATGGAGTTAACAGAGTTTTAACATGCAGTTGACATTTGGTCCCGTGCAACATGAACTCTGTCAGCTAGACGAGGAAAGTAGCAGGCAGCACTTGATTAGCGCCCACTTCAAAGCTGCTGTGCGTGGGCGTGGCTGGGTGCCAGGTGGGGGCTGAGTACGAAGGCAACTTTGGTTATTTTACTTTTCCAATTTTTTCCCTACTTTTTTTTTTTATGGCCCGCAGCTGTTCCATTCGACCGATGCATAAACAAAATTGTGAAATGTGAAAAGCTCTGGCACACACATTTCATGCAGATGATGCCGCCACCTGCCCAGAGTTTTTTTAGGTTCGACTCCCGGTTACGGCTAAGGGCTCCGACTCTGAAGCTCATAAAAGAAAAATTCAAATTTGCCTCTCGCAGCGCTCCATTGATGTTTGTTTGGTTAGGTGTTAAAAGCGCAAGCGATATACGAGTTCATGGATGCATTTGGGCTAGTATTTTATGGCCAGTCAGTCAGTCAGTCAGTCAGCTGCTGTATTTATGATGGGCATGCACCACTGCACCACTGCACTACTGCAGCACGCTACTTGGTACGGGCATATCCTGGCATTAACCTGACTCAAAACTCTTGACAAATTCACACTCTTAAACACACACACACACTAACCTACACACACACATTGCACTTAGACACCGGTCGTAGCTGAGGTTATCCGCGTTCGTTGTGCCTGAATGCAAATGTGTTTTGTGAGTGCTTAAAATGTTAGCATTCCACAGGCTCAGTGCTGGGCCTGTGAAGTGGCCAGAGCTAAGTTTCTGTTTCACTTGCTCCACTTTATGGCTTTTTTGTGGGCATTCAACCTCAGCCTTATCGAAGCCATCGCTAGTCAGGCTTCCACATAAAATAGCTGAAGCATCCATAATGCATGTCGCCCTTAGCTCTAGCCATGCCAAACTGGAGCAATTTTTATCATCTGCTTTTATCCTTAGCATACATACTTTGATGCATCTCCTGTTGAGCGTGCTAATCAGAATGTAGACTTTAATTAGCTTAGCGAAAGTCATTATTATATATGGTTGTTCCGCTTCAGTTGCAGACTTTATGCTTAACTGCTTTAAAAGTACTTGAAATTATTTGCTTGTAAAGTTCATGTTAAGTAGCTGCTTCTAAACTTTAAATGCTAACAGTTGTGTTTGTTGCTTGTCAATGTTATATGAACAGATATTTTAGCTTTTAAAGCTCATGTTAATTAGTTGCTTCTAAATTTAGAATATGATTAGCTGCCGCATAAGCTAAGCCTGCAATGTTAGTGCCTCACAGATGTTAAGCTCGACATGTTCATGTTAAATAGCTGCTTATAAATTTACAATGTGATAAGCTTTTTAATTTCTTCATTGTTGAGCTTGCAATGTTGTTTACTAAATTCCTTGTAACTCTAATGTTACAGGTGTTAAATGTATATTAAAATTGCAGCTTGTCAAGTTCATGTCAAATACTTGCTTGTAAATTTGCAATGCTAAGCTAAATCCACTTTGTTGCCAAGAATGCTAATTGTTAATAGATTTTACTCATGTTAAGTATCTGTTTTAAGCTATCTAGATTTATAGATGATTTTATACCTTTATAATGCTAGTATTGTATCAAAATTTCTTAGCGCTAGAGCTGGCTGTCAATTGAATGGATTTCTGCATATGTTTAATTGTTGTGCCTAAACTTTAGATCTTTGACTGCGCTTCCTGGCCTGTAATTCGTATGTTTATCTATCTATCTCTCTCTCTCTCTCTCTCTCTCTCTCTCTCTCTCTCTCTCTCTCTCTCTTTCGCTTGCACTTTTTGACTGCAGCAAATTCCATTATGCCACTTTTAATTACCGATGCGTTGCTGTTGCCTGTTTTGGTTTTGGTTTCGGTTTCGGTTACGTGGCGCATGCCATAAACCTCTGCCCATTGCCAGGGTGTGTGCGTGTGTGTGTGTGTGTGCGTGCATGTGTGTGGTTTGTGCCATTGCCATGCTTGTTGTGATTATGGGCGCTGCTGAGTGGCGCTGCCCGCGGCTACTGGCGCCAGCCTCTGTGCAGCGCCGACAACGTCACGCTGGAGGCCAATAGCCAAGACCTCAACGCGTAGACAATTTGTCTTGCCTGCGTCGTTGATGTTGTTGTTGTTGTTGTTGTTGTTGTTGCTGTCTCTGTTGTTGTTGCTGCTGCGAAGACCAACTGAATGCAGTGCAAAGCTGCGCTAAGGCTGAATTCCTGCAACAGAGATTCATATCGGGCACGCGGCATCTTGTGGGCTCTCCCGCTGTGCCGCATTGTTGGCGGCTTGCTTGTTGAAAGAAACAAGTGAGAGTGCTCTAGACGAGCGTATGACTGACTTGCAGATACTCTGTAGTCATTAGCTTGCCGAGATTAGCTTTGGTCTAATCAACAAAATGGTTTGCATATATATATATAAATTGTTATTTTATTATTTATTTATGTTATTGATGGAATATATAGAAATGAAATGTTTGGCTCATGAAAAGAAAGAAAAGAATAAATATATATAATACAATTTATAATTGATCAAGATTCGATATACATTAAGGTCCCCCAGCTTAATTTCTCTCGTGTGCTACATATATTGTTTACATGAATCCAAAAATTACAGGGTATTAGAAGACAATAACATATGCACTCACAGCCAGCATTTCACACAGATACTTGGCCAGTGCTAAGCTAAACTATTCTTACATCGATATATATAAATTTAAAGCTGCATTATTTATTTATTTAAAAATATATTCTACACATCAAATACCTGAACAAGAAATCACTTTTAGTTCATGCAAGGCATTACAGATATTTTCAATAGGGTCACAGTTATACTACTTCACGGTGTCCTAGCAGTCAGTTTCTGTCTGCCTCTCACTGTAATGGGATGAATAGAACAGAACTTCATAAAGCTAAAGCTGCACTCTCTGTTGCTTATTCCTTGGCCTTTTTTTTTGGTGAGGTTGCATTTAGGGTCGAGGTAGACGATGGGGCAGGAGGAGAGGGAGTGACAGTGCACGGGTGTTGGGGGAATTATATCAGCTGCATATGGTGATGGATATGCGTGGAGCATATAATCATAAAGTTGCTTTGATCTGCGGACGGGCTGTCTTTAAATACACAAAATGAGCTGCATGCATAACTATATATTTATTTATCCAGTCCGTAACACGCGAGCGTGGCATTTCGATTTTGCATCTCAAGAGATGCAATGAGCGGGCGGCTGGCTGGGATGGGAGGTTGGTTGAGGGGTGGTTGGCTGCTGCCGGAAATGTCATAAGCATAAATTTAATTTTTGATAATTGTGTGTGTCGCGAAGCGTTAATGGAACTTTAATTGAAACTCACGACACGATGTGGCAGCAAAACGCAGATACTTTGTATCTTGTGGATGCGTTTTGTATCCCGTAGATGCGTTTTACTTGAATGAAAAATCAGGCAGCAGCAGCAACAGCAGCTATATGTTGCATGTCTTCATCAAGGCGCGAGTGTGTATAAATATCTATATAAAATACGTATATATATATATATATTTTTATGTACTACTTACATATATATACATATATATTTACACGCATATATATTCATATTCATATTCATTTGTAGCTGGGCGGGCTTCATTTTAGTTCTGAGCATTGCCAATTAGCGTAGTCAGGTCGTTAGCGGCGATCATTAGCGAATTGTCTAACGATCCACGTGCAAAAGAAGCTACATAGATACATTTGTATCTGGCTAATTAATGGCTGGCAAATATATTATGATGTGCCGCAGCTGTGCTGCAATTAACGCACAACTAGCCAACAAACGATAGATCGCAGATACAAATCCATCTGACTGCAAAGATCACAGCGATTATCATCATTAGCAGCGCAAGGAAAACATTAAAACACGGAAGAATGGCATCGTCTGAAGCAGTTTTGAAGATCGCCCAACTCAAGCCAAAAGTCAGCTGATCGATGAAACATTCCTATGGCCATACTCATACGACATCTAGTGAAATATCTATCTAAAGTTTTAAGGATATACGATTAGAGTGAGACAAGATCTGATTAACAAGATACATACATTTATAAAAATCTATGATACAGCTAGAAGATACAGATGCAGATACTGGTAAAAGATACAGATTGATATACATACACAGATACAGAGACAGATACAGATACAGATGCAGATGCAGATGCAGATACAGATACAGATACAGATACAGAGACAGAGACAGATACAGAGACAGAGCCAGAGACAGAGACAGAGACAGAGACAGAGACAGAGACAGATACAGATACAGATGAATTTGATACAGATACAGATACAGATACAGAGACAGATACAGATGCAGATGCAGATACCGATACAGATACAGATGCAGATGCAGATACCGATACAGATACAGATACAGATACTGATACAATTAAACCTAAAAGATACATTTACAGATACAAAAACATCGTAAACTTCACACATAGATAGAATGCAAAGATTCAGATATATAACTATGTAATTGCAGTTGGAGTTATAAAGTACATTTACAGATACAGATACATGGAGTCCAGCTTATTTCTGCTACATCTATAAATTGAGCTTGTGTAAGTTAGGGCATCCATGCTTCGGCCTGGTTACTATATCAATTTCTTTCTTCTTTTTTAAGTGCCATAGTTTATCTTCCATTTATTTATTTTTTTTTTTTTTTTTTTGGGGCCTGCCTGCCGTCAGCGATTTCTCGCGTCAACTAATTGAATTTGATAAAGCCGACGACTGCTTTTAATTGGCCAAACACTCGCACTGCCAATTATTGCCGATAGAAGAGCATGCCACAGCCCCAGCAACAGCCCCAGTCGCTGCTCCACAATTGTTACGATTAGAGCACACTGCATTGAATGCTGGGCAGTTAATGAATGCATTGCTTGCCCAGTTCCAGTTTCAATTATTCTCTAAGAAAGTTACGGCTGGACGCTCAATTAGCTGGCTGCTGGCCAGTTGATTTCCGCACCACAAATCGAATAAACGCAGACAAATCGATGAACAAATAAATGAATAAAGGAAAATCTATTGCAAGTCAGTCCGATAAGCTGAGATCGTTTCACAATTGTGTTGCAGCTCTTACCCGAGATATGGCTTGCTTTCTATACGAACACGATCTTTGAGCTGCCCTCAAAGCACAATCAGAATGAATTGTAGTTGCTTCTCAGCCATTGCATGTTTCATATATTTATCGATAACTATCTAATTGTAATGTTAATGCCGATCTGTACCGTTTCATGATCCTGTCAAATTTCACAATGCTGCAAAATATGATTCTTTCTAATTGAGCGATTTAGCCTCTGTTGAATCGTAGATATTGTCTATCGATAACTTGAAAGAATTCTGTATTTATTTATTTTATATTTTAAATTTTAATATATTTTATAACAAAAAAGAGAGACGCATAGAGAGAGAGAGAGTGAGCAATAGAGTGAGAGCAAAAAATGTGATTTGGACATTTGATATTAGCTGAGAATTGTGATTCTTGATCGCTCGGCTGATCAGTCGATCGCATTTGTTGTTCGTGACTTGTTGGCCTCAACACTTCGTGAGTCCATTCAATTTTATAGTCCAACTTCGGTCGTTGGCTTCTTAATTGAGACCCGGACAGTGCTCTGGACGCCTTCTCTCTTAACGTTTGTTGGCTCTTGACTCTTGTCTTTGCCTTACACATTTATTGGCTTTGACATGCATACCAAGTGGCCACAAAGTTATTGGGAAATTTTTCGCAGCTCACTGTCTGGACGTGGCACAATGCAATTCCAGTTGATCATTGATCCTAAGTGTATATATATATATATGTATACGCCTGTCTGTATGTATATATATTTGAATTACAACTAGAACATATCGCTTGCTTAGCATATATAATATTCTATATCCATTCATTCGCATGCACAAGCAGTTTCTTAGAACAGTCATGTTGTAGATCTTTAAGATCGATCTAATTGATAATATTTACATAAGAGAAATTTGAATGGATCGTCGCATTAATGAACTTTAAAGTATGCTCAGCTCAGCAGTTACTCTGTAAGCTGTATTGAGCTGTCTAAGCAATTGATTTTTATCTCTTTTGTGAGGCCTTATATATGGTAAAAGATCTATTTTAGTATGTTGGACATGAATGTCTATCAACATATCATATCGTATCATGAAAAAAGAATATATATGTTATATTAATAGATTATTGACCTTTTCTCATACAAAATCTTACAAGAGCAAAGGATAGTTAAGCGTAGTGCCCAGTAGAGTAAAGGAACTGATCAAAAGTATCTGTGGAGTCAAGAGAGAGAAAACTTTCAGAACTTAACTTCCAAAGAACTTTGTTGAATTTCTCTTTCCTTTTCTTTGCTATAAAAAACATTAACTTTATGAATATGCAATATGCATAACTACAAATATATATACTATTTACCATATAAACATTATATACATAACTGTTATTTCATCAATATCGCTCATCTATGACTCTTATTATCATAGTTTGCATAATATTCCTTAAACAAATAAAAAATGCTCTTGAGCGCATTTAATTTAATAATCTAATCTAATCAAGTACGTAATTTATGTACAGCTTATATTAAAGTATTTTTTTGTTGTTTATTATTATGATTTTTTTCTGATCTAATTTGAAGGACATATTTCTGTAGTGCTTTCGGCACATTCCAAATTGTTGACTTGTTCAATTTGATAGATCTTGCGAACAGTGTGTAGCTATAATTCGCAGTTTTGTACAATTGATCAAGATATGCGCATGGTTATGTTTGCGATACTCGCCCATGTTTGAAATGAAAAAGAGTATATTGGGTTTGAGTGGCTTTTAAGAGACTAAGCAATTGGAATCATAAATGTTTTCCCTCAGTTTCTTCGCTTGATCTGCTCTATTGTTAGACCTGGACGAGCATTATGCAGTTGATAACGCTCGCTGGCAGTGTTCTTACTTGTTTTTCTATCCTCCAGTGACTGGCACGCCTTTGCCTACCGTCTGACACATATGGGTCACTTGTGCCTTATGACAACTGTCAGCTGAGATACAGATACATATGCACCCAGAGATACAGAGATATAGAGCTAGAGATAGAGATCCGAAATGTTGATTTAGTTATTGCTGAAGGCAAATCGAAATGAATCAAATTCATTAGTGCCAATTTATTGTTTGGCATTTTTTTCAATTTTATTTTTGGCGTTTTTTATATATATATATATATATTTTTTTTTTTTTGGTCACCAGATCAAATATCTAACTGCATCTGCGTGTGGAGCGGGCGCACAGCTGAGCTCCACTTGGACTCCAGTTGCGGCCAGGCACCGGCCGAGGCGTGTCCAATCCGATTTTGACTTTATTAACGGTGCAATTTGTACGCCACTGAGCAACAGCAGCAAACACAGTCGCTAAAGCATTGCAACTATTTCGTATAAATCTGAATATCTTATGCTCATGCCACCCTATAAACATGGCTTACACGGCTCGCGCATAGGTAATATGAAATGTGCGACAAGATTTCTTATCTGAACTTGGCTCAGAGTCAGACCATATTTAAAGCTCTTTGCTACTCACTCTTTACAAGAAACCCAACTGGTAAAGTGTCTTGCAAAATCAATCTAGAATAAAGAATTATTGTTAGTTATTATTAAGGCTATGGATGATGTCAAGCAAACTGACTGTGGATCTAACGGCGCCTTCGAGTTGCACTGAAGTGCCTGGCAAACATCCTGGCAAATTGAAACTTTCAAAAAGTTCTTTTCTCATCTCTTTTATGTTTGCTTCACTGCCCATTGATCGATTCCATAGCCACCACAGGCGAACTCGGCGATCTGTCGATTTAGTGCCTTGGCAATTTATCCGCCTGGCAAAGTGCAAGTTGCAATGCAATTTTATTATTTATTGCTGTCAATGGCACGACAACAACAAGTTGCCACACAAATTGTATGCTAATGCCTCGACCCAGAGCACTCGCGAGCAGCGGGCGGCCAAACGCAACCCGATTGTCCAGTTGTTTAACCAGCCAGCTGGCTGGATGCCTGACTGCCTGGCCTGGCCTGGCTTGGCCTGGCCTGGCTATTGGTCCACACTAAAAGTTCCAGAGAGCAGCAGCGGCTCTTTATGATTGTTTTCCGTTGTCTGATTTATGGAGTGTCTGCTGACTAATTTGAACTCTGGCGTGTTAAAGTTCTTGTAAGTGGCCGCCACTGTGCCACTGAAAATTCGCTTTTGTTTTGGTTTTTCTTTGTTGTTGTTGTTGTTGTTTTTATTTTTTTTTTTTTTTATTCGTTTTAGCCATTGTTCACTGTGGGCCATTGTTATGGAACGGAATCGCTGCTTGTGGCATGTGCCGCAGCCTAAGATCAAGATCGTCGCTAGCTGCACGTGTGTGTGTGTGTGTGTGTGTGAATGTGTGGGAGCTATAAATAGCTTAAGCCCCAACCCCTCTCCAGCCCCAATGGCAGCCACACAAACGTCTCCATTAACGGTCATTCGTCTTAGGGATTGCGCTCTAAATTTGTCGCCGCTTCCAAAATAGACCAAAACCAAAGCCAAAGCAACGCCTGTGTGAGAGGTGTATGTGGAAGGGGGTGCAGGGTGCAGGGTGCAGGGTGCGGGGCGAAAGGTTAAAGAGCGTCACCCCCTACAACTAGCTGTCAGCGTGATGCAGGGGCAGTTGCAGTTGCAGTTGCAGTTGTTAGTGTTGCTGCTGTTGTTGTTGTTGTTGTTGCTTTTATTGCTGCCCCATGCACATGCGTCACGTTGCAGTTGCCGTTGTCGTGCAGTCTCAATGGCGACAATCATGTGGCGGCCGCCCCACAAAAAAGGAAGTCCAACACTCGTTGAGCGTCGCCTACGAGTTACAACAATTGTTGTTGCCGATGATTCAGAATACATTGTAAGCGGGTATATACTATTATTGACATAGATTCATGTGCAAAGTGAAGTAAGCAGGTATATTCGACTAGAGCTGCAAGCTGAAACATGTAATGTACATATGAGTAAACATATTTTGGTTATACCCTATAGAAAAAGTGAAAAAGAGCATATTAGTTTTTGAAATGCAAAATACTTGCCATTCATACATTTTAGCATAAAGTTTTTTCATAAGACAATGAGATTGTATTCGAATATATCCTAAGTAATCTCCTGATATATAGTCAGCATAGTTCTTGTAACAATTATCATTATCAGCATCATTAGCATCATATCAATAGTATTCCGTATATAATGTAAATTGAAAGTCCTTTACTGCATTCACATGTTGAGCAAAGTTTCAAATTTGAATTGTCGTTTACTTGCTTTTGGTTAATCTAATAGATACACTGCGCGTCATCAGGTTAGCGCCCCCCCTTACATTCACCGTCAATGCTCAATAAAATCTAAACCATCTGAGCTCGAGCCTTAATTTTTTTTATATTATTCTACATTCAATTCTCTTTAAAATGAAGTAATAATGGCTTTTGTAGCAATACGGAATAATTTTTAATAAATGTTTTTTGTGGCAAGCTACCAAAAACGTGTAACTAAAATCGCGTCATCAGGTTAGCGCCCCCCCCATGAAATTCAATTTAATTAAGTTTTTGACTAACAATGACTACATTTTATTAAATTTTAATCATTTTTAAGTAATATTAGTTATAAATAGTCCAGCTTTTGGTTGCAATTACTTTAAAAATTTGATTAGGAGTTAAATTACGAAGTTATACTCTGAATCTAGACTATCCTGCCATAAAAAAATTGAAAAGACCGGAAGACAAGGAAAAACTTTTGTTAATCTTCTTAAAAATAAGGAAAATAATAAAAAAAAATTAATAGCCGGCAAAAATCAAGTGATTTCAAGGATTTTAAGGCCGGGTGACCATGGTGGCCATGCCAGCAGATCACCTTTTTGGCTCTATATCCATGACTTCACGGATCGGGAAAAGGGAAATGGTGCATTACCATGTTGGACAGTCCACTATAGGTCCTGAAAAAGGTTTTTGGAAATGCGGAAATCCCGTTTTTAGCCCGGTTTCAAGAGCTCTTTTCGTTTATGCACGATGTCAAAAATAGAAGCTGGCAAGTGCCGTAATTAGATATTGCTCGCCACACCATAACTCTCTCCACCCGGCTTTGCAACCGGTCCAAGTGTTGTCCAAATGATGTTCTTCTTTGCGTAGGACATGAATATAATAATCAAAGCCATCAGGTCCATCCAAATTAAATTTTTTTCATCTGAAAAGACAACATGTTGCCTTTGGGTAAACCACGTCAATTTTTGACATCGTGCATAAACGAAAAGAGCTCTTGAAACCGGGCTAAAAACGGGATTTCCGCATTTCCAAAAACCTTTTTCAGGACCTATAGTGGACTGTCCAACATGGTAATGCACCATTTCCCTTTTCCCGATCCGTGAAGTCATGGATATAGAGCCAAAAAGGTGATCTGCTGGCATGGCCACCATGGTCACCCGGCCTTAAAATCCTTGAAATCACTTGATTTTTGCCGGCTATTAATTTTTTTTTATTATTTTCCTTATTTTTAAGAAGATTAACAAAAGTTTTTCCTTGTCTTCCGGTCTTTTCAATTTTTTTATGGCAGGATAGTCTAGATTCAGAGTATAACTTCGTAATTTAACTCCTAATCAAATTTTTAAAGTAATTGCAACCAAAAGCTGGACTATTTATAACTAATATTACTTAAAAATGATTAAAATTTAATAAAATGTAGTCATTGTTAGTCAAAAACTTAATTAAATTGAATTTCATGGGGGGGGCGCTAACCTGATGACGCGATTTTAGTTACACGTTTTTGGTAGCTTGCCACAAAAACATTTATTAAAAATTATTCCGTATTGCTACAAAAGCCATTATTACTTCATTTTAAAGAGAATTGAATGTAGAATAATATAAAAAAAAATTAAGGCTCGAGCTCAGATGGTTTAGATTTTATTGAGCGTTGACGGTGAATGTAAGGGGGGGCGCTAACCTGATGACGCGCAGTGTATATGTAGTTCGTATGCCCAGGAACTGCTTTGGTATGAATTATGTAAATTTGAATTTACCTTAAGATCTCCCATGCCTTGCATTTGCCATTGAAAACGTTAAGACTTTCAGATAGTTCATATCTATTATATGTATATGTAATGTTAATTTCAAATATAATTGATTGTATTTGTATACATACATACATATATGTACATCAATTTATATACATACCAAGTTTCGGCTTCATTAATTGCTATAATTATGTTCTTTAGCCTTATTTGTTGCGAACGTTCTAGCACGCTTTTGATTTGATTGCATTTGATATTGTTTTGATTTTAATTGGTTGCGCATAGCAGGGTCACACTGTTGCACACATTCAGACAACACATGCATGCATATATCGGCTGTGCGCGTGCGTGCTGGCGTGCGTGCGTGCGTGCGTGCGTGTATTCGTGAGCGTGCATGCGTAATGCGCTGCTAGGCAGGGTCACACTTGTCAGCAGCTTTCACTAGCCGGAATCCATGCAATTTATGCGCCTGTGTATGTGTGTGTGTGTGTGCGATGAGTGTGCGCAGCTGTTGTTGTTGCTGTTGCCTTTGAAATTCCGCAAAAAAAACAAAAAAAATCGCCTTTCAAGCTAAACTTCAAAGCAAGGCCGGCGCCGTTTCCCACGCAGTTGGATGCGTCTCATTGATGGACTGCACGTAGCCATAGGCCGAGACGATGTCACACTGACTATCTGAGTGTATGTGTGTGTGTGTGTGTGTAGCATATAACAGTTACAATAAACAACAGTTTTGCATGGCATAAATATTGTGAATTGAAAAGCCAAATATGAAAAGCGCGCACTGTTTAATCTAAGCAGCATGCATGCGTCTCTCTCTCTCTCTCTCTCTCTCTCTCTCTCTCTCTCTCTCCTCTCTCTCTCTCTCTCTCTCTCTCTCTCTCTCTCTCTCGCTCTGGGTGTGTGTGTGTGTGTGTGTGGGTTGCAATTGTCGTGTCAACGTTTAAAAAAGAGTTTGCATCACGTTTGTTTAATAAAATTAATATTTACATATGTGCTCGTATTTGACTTTGGCAAGCATTGAAATGCTTTTGCTTCAGCGTTTTGTGCCCAAAACTGGACAAATAGCCAAATAGACGAGACCCGGCAATTGGCACGATTAACTCCCACTCCCCCATACTCACATACATATACACATATATATATATATATATATATATATATATATATATATATATATATGCCCAGATCTCAGTCAGATTATGGCAGGCACATATTTAGCCAAGTTGTTGTAGCCAAGTGTTTACCTATTTTGGGAGCGTTTTGTCTCACATTTCTGTACGAGTTGCCAATTTGATTATTACGTTTTTTTTTAACGTTTTTTGCTATTGTTTTTGTTATTTTCTCTCTTTTTAATAATTTAGCATGTTGTCCAAGTTAATTGCATTTGCTCAACTACTTATTAGTCAGTCATCGTTTACCAGGAAGTTCAGCCAGCGGATAAATGTTGCACATATATGGCAAAGCTGGCAATTAGTTGGAGCAGAGTGATTAGATAGGGCAGCAAGAGCCCTATAAATTCATGGAAGATTGCTTCAAATTGGCTGACTATGATCAAAGAAAGTCAAGGAAAATCTCTCTCTTTAAGATGAGCGAGATAGATAGAGAGAGAGAGAGTTGCTATGAAAAAGCGAAGGCAATAGACAGGATCAAAGAGGAAGAGTAAGGGAAAGTTTATAGAGATCTATATCTTTCTCTCTCTTCCTTTTTACCACCCTTATTCTCTATATACTTTTCTGTCCCTTCTTCTTTCTTGCTCACTTCCTACTCGATATCTCCTAAAGCTTTCTCTCTCTCTCTATTTAATTTTCGTTTTCGCTGCCTCTTTATTTCTGTCTTCTTCTATATCTAAAATTTCTCTTCTCCCCCTTTCTCACTCGCTCTAATTTTCCTTCGAATAGAAATCTATCCTTTGGCCTTCTAACATCCACTTTATCATTGTCCAGCTGTTGTCTTTTAAGTTTTCAAATCTAGAAAAGCGTTATCTATCAAGAGGTTATTCAGCTGATTTATTTCATCTCAGTCGGCCCCACACTACAATCGTGCAGAGTCCATTCAAACTTGAGGCCATCTAACATGCACTTTGCCAGGCACATGGCAATGTTAACTCGCGCTGGAATATGTTAATCAATAACAGGAAGCATGCAGCAGATCAACAAAGTTGTCAACATAATGGGAGCTGCCGTGCGCATGGTTTATGGCTCGTTTGTTCGGTTTTATATGGTCTCATCCGTTTCATGCCATTCCATTTCATTCCCAAGGCGCACATTCTTGTTTTGTTTTCTTTATTTATTTTTATTATTTTTTTTTGGCAATTGCGACAACATTTGTAACTGTCTCGCGGCAAGTCGCTCGCTTCGCTCTTTCTATGCGGCCCCATAGTCAAAACGTCTATCTAATTTTGGGCCGAGTCTAAATTCAAGTTTATAACTAAATATGCGCTTGGCAGGTCCACGGAGGGCGAGGGCGAGGGCGAGGCCGAGGGTATGCTCTAGCCGTTGCTCTGGAAGCCGACGCGGGGCGATTGGCCTCGATTGCGTTTGCGTTTGCCACATTTTTTAACAACTTCACCCACATTCGAAATTCGTTTTGGCTTTGGCTTTTCGGAAAAGAGCAGAAAAAAAATCAACTCTAACTCAAACTAATATCAGCAAAACGAAAAACCAGTTCACTTTGGTTTAGTTTTTGCTTTTATTATTATTATTATTTTTTTTTTTTTTTTCGGCGTCGGCGGCGACTTTGTCTTGTTAGCTATACGTAGCTAGCACAGTTAGGCTTAGTATATATTGTATCTAGTATAGATATGTATCAGCCCATTCAGGTTGTATCTCAAAGAAACTGTATCTAGAGACACTTTTGTATACGATTGAACAATTGATAGAGTTTTGTTGAATTTTTTTTTTTAAGCTTTCAAATATATTCACTAAACGAACATTCTGCACATATAATTGTTATTGTTATTGATATTTTATTACTATTATTCTGATAATTGTTTGATTGATCCTTGTCGTTTTCATTGCCACATTAACATCAGTATTATATCCCTACAATTATCATTATTGTTGATTTCAGTTTTGTCATCTTCATCTTCTTCAATTTCATTACTTATTATCATTATCATCAATCTCTATGTCATAGTTATTATCACTTACTATCATTATCTTTATTATTGTCGTTCTCACTCTTATTCGCATTGCTATTATCATTAGCATTAGCACTATTATTGCTTTTATCATTATCTCGATCATTGTTATTGCCTCTAAAATTTAGTTATATTCCTTATTATTATTATATTTATTGGCATTATCATTGTCATCATCATAATTATTCTTATTTATACAATAGACATCATCATTATTCTTTCAAATACCGATAGAACTATTATCAGGATAGGTCTTATCCCAAATAGCAGTATCATTATTATTAGAAACATCATTATTATTATCATTATTACTCAGTACAAAATATAATTGCAAACAATCGAAATACTGACCAGAGATTCAAATCCAAACTCTCTCTCTCTCTTTCTCTCTTACTTCTTACTTCTTACTCTCTTCTGGTTGATCACATAGATATTTGTAGTTCGTATATCCAGGAGCTGCTTTGGAATGCAATCTATTTACGTATGATGAATTTAATGAATTTAATGTTAGGTTCTGAATAAAACTTATTTTGTTTGCTGTCAAAGTTCATGTGATAAGAAAATGCATGCATAGCTTGCTTTTTGTTTTTCATTAGTTTTTCGTTTTCATAATCTTTCCCAAGTATTTCCTGAGCTGTGTGAAACATGGGCCCACAGATCATTGACGCTGGCTCAGCTGCAGCTGAGCAGCTGAGAATTCCCACCAACTGCCAAGCTCGTATCAATTACCAATTGCATATCTGCAGTTACATTAGCTATGCCCACACACACACACACACACACATACAGTGAGATATCTTTTGATGCTGACTATCGATCAGTGATCTCATCTCATCGGTCTTTTAGCCATGGCCGTTTCCCACACCTGAGCGAGCAAGCGCTCAGCCAGCCGAGTGAGAGCGGGCAACAAACTTTGGCAAACAAAACGCCTTCTATGGCATTATGGAAATACCGTTAGCATTTGCCAAAAAGTAGGAAAAAAAAAACAGCCAAAAACAAAGAAGCAAAAGAAGATGGAAAAAAAAGTCAACAACTCCAATCAAATTCATAAGTTTCTATAACCAAGATCAAAAGTGGACCCCGAGCAGGTGATCGACGTAACCAACACACAAATCTCTAAGAGCAATTGTTGCTGCCGCTGCTGTTGTTGTTGCAACAATCATTTGGCAGCAATCTATCATTGCCAACTGTCCAAAAACAGAAAGAGCGAGAGAGGTAGATATACGACACGGCTTGGCTAGTTAGTTAGTTGGCTACGAGGAAGTTGTCCATGAGAACCTTGAACCCCAAAAGACAACAATCAGTAGTTGTTGCTGTTGCTGTTGTTGCTGTTGTTGCTGTTGTTGCTGTTGCTGTTGTCGTCGCGGCCTTTGAAATATGATTTTGAATGGAACAGCGTGGACAGTTTCTTATTTTGATTGAGTTGAATACAACAAAAAAGCATTATAAATACATATACATATATGTATATATGTATATATATAGCCACGCATGTATGTGCATGTGTGGGTGTATCTGGACAATCGGTGGCAAGTCCAATTCACTCCATTAGACTTGGCTTTTTCAGCTGCCACGCCCCAGCCCGCTGCCAACACAATGCGAATTTTGTGTTTTTTTTTTTTTTTTTTTTTTTTTTTTTTTTTTGTATTTCTTGTTATTTAATTCGATAGAAAAAATTGTTGAATTGTTAAAAAAAAGCGGTTGACGGCAAATCCGCTTAGGCGTTGGCTAAATCAACGGCCCACACACACACAGATACAGTTACATATGCTGCGCTGTGCAGTCGGTTATACCTTGTGAAACTTTTACAGGGTATTGCGCGTCGTGTAATTGCAGCGCAACTATCATGTTTTTACTGTTAATACCCTGTATAGCGGGTAGTTCACAATTGAGTTAAGTTTAGGAAGCATTGCCTGAAAGTCTAACCAAAACTCAACTAAGCATATTCGAAATAGAATCTAAGAAGAAATAGAATCTAAGGTATATACATAGGGTATGTTTCACAGACCTCATATTTTTAGTTATATTTAAACAATTTCATAAACATATATACCTTAACTTTCAGTTATTGAAATATATATACAGGGCATTTCTGTATCTTCAGCTTGAGCCTCTCACATAGACGGATCTGCTGCATGTTAAGCTCTGCTTTATTTATCTTTGACTATGCAGCTGATCTTCTCTATATTAAGCTCACTTTTAGTTAGGGTATTTCGTTTGACTTTTCAGCTAATTTATTGCATCTTTTTTTTATATACCAAAACTTTTTGGTATTTTATTTTTCATTTGCTTTGATTTGTGTAGCATTTTTTTTTTTTTTTTTTTTTTTTTGCTATTTTTTGCAATGTCATTTTGTATTATAATTTTGGTGGGACTCGAATTTTTGGGTTTTTCATTGTACACCCGCTTTGCGGAAGCAAAAAGCTGTTATGGGCATTACATAGACCATGCGTACATACATATATACATACATATGTGCAGATATATGTATATATGAATTTTTTTTTTTTGCAATTGCCTTTTACCTAATGTTATTAACGTCATATTGACACACATTTGAGCAGAAAGGCAAAGAAATGAAAGAAACAAAAAAAAAACTAAAAGGCAAAGCGAAAAATCTAAGCTAATTACGTGACAGTTGCCTCTGTCTGGCTGTCTGTCTGTCTGTGTGTCTTGGCTCCCCCAGTGGGGCGGGGGGGTCTTAGCGTATAACACAAGCCGCACCCACCTAAGGCAGCGCCTCGGCTTGCCCCATTGCTGTGGCGCGTGTTGCAACATCTTTTGCGCTTCCTTAACGGCTTTCGCTCTCTTTTACTTTTTCCAACATTTGCTTTTCTTTTTTATTTGCTTTTTTTCTGTATTTTTACCTGCACACATTTGGCCGCATGTCACGTACGCGCGCTTTGTTGCATGCAACGCGCAGCTGCCGCATCGACTTGGCCCACATTGCATCAAAGTGTCAAGTCAAAGTCACGTTAATATTGCATCGACACCTGCCCACGGGGCCTCTGACCCCATCATGGCAGGCGGCAAAGCATAAATCAACGCAAAGCCCAGACGAGGCAACTTTGTCAACTGAACTTAAGTTGAAAGCAAGAGAACTTAAGAATAATACAAGCAATATAATGAATGAAGAGATGTACAAAAAATTAAAAAAGAAATGAAAAAAAATTCAAAACTGAAAAATTACATGAATGAAATTATGAATATTTATTAAATATCCCAAGGAAGTATTACAAATATAATGTGCGATGGTATGATAATGTAGACCCACACTACATTACATGTGTGTGTGTGTATGTGTGTGGTGTGTTTATAGTGTGATAGTGACACCATCAATGGTGGTGATTTGCTATAGTGTGGTGTGCTGGTGGTGGGATAGTGTGGTGAGTATTTGGTGGTGTTCATTAGCCGATTGATGTACGTGTTGTACAGTTTCGACTTGATTTAATGTGAATTTCTTCCTCCTTCTTCTTCTTCTTCTTCTTCCTTGGGTTTATGCTCCTTGAAGTTCAAGCAGAGCTCATATTTCATTCAGTTTGCGATTCCAATTGATTTAGCTTGTGTTATGTTTGGTTAAGTTTTAGTGTGTATGAAGCTATAACGTACAGTTGTACAGCTTGACTTGAGTTAGATAAATATTAGCTAAGTTAAAGCTCATATGTTATTTGGTTAAGTTTCATATGTTATTTACATACCTCGTTGAGTCCGATTTTCTTGAGTTTAGCTAAGAGTTAGTTGAAATGCTATTAAGATTTAGTTGGTATACTATAGAATTGGGCCAAGTTTTAGTTGAGTTTGCTATTGAATTGAGTGGAGTTTTGGTTGGAATGCTGTCGATGTTTCGAGTCAACAGCTTTTTGATTTGCTATTGAGTTTTAGTTAGTTGGCTATTTAGTTGATACGTAGATTATATGTGGGACGGTTTTTTTTTGATGGTGGCATCGGATCTTCATCGTCATCACTATACTCGGAATCGGAATCGGAATCGCTGCTGCTAGTCTCATCATCGGAATCCTCGTCATCCTCATCAGCATCTACATTACCAGCTTTCGCCTTCTTCTTCAGCTTCCTTTCTTGCTCTTTCTCTTGCTTCTGTCTTAGCGAATAGCTTACCTTCTTCAGCTCACGATGCTTAACTGGAGAACCAGACTTAGGCTGCTGCATTGGCGGCTTCTGATTGCCATCGGTCTTCACGCCAAGCGAATTAATACCCGAATCGTTTTGCAACGACAGATCCGATTGCTTGCCAGTGTTCTCAGCAAATGAGCGATCCCGTGGCACCAGTGACAAGTTCTGATCCAAGCGAGTGCTCTCCAAAAATCCAGATTCATTGAATGAATTGTACTGCGACACATACTTCGGCTTGTAGACAAATGGGTCATCGTCATCGGTCGATAGCTCCAGGTCCATGTCCGAGTCGCCTACAGCTGCGTTTAGGGCAGCCTCAATGCGTCTGAGCTTATCCTCAATTGTCGACAGCTCAGTGTTAAGCCTGTTGGCCTCGCGACTGGTGCAGGGCCTATCAAGACGAGTGTTGATCCATATCTTGCGAGTGCGCAGCTGGATCTGGGACAATCTCAGATCCTTTTTGACTCTATCAATGTTAGTAGCGAGCGCATTGCTGTCCACGTCCTTGTCACCGACAGGTGAAGAGGGCCTGGTTCCCGTCGAGGTCTGGCTCTCAATCAAAGACTGACTCCCAATCAACGACTGGTTATCAGTCGAGGGCTGGCTTCCAATCAACGACTGGTTACCAGTCCAGGGCTGGTTCCCAATCAAGGACTGGTTACCAGCCCAGGGCTGGCTCCCAATCAACGACTGGTTACCAGTCGAGGGCTGGTTCCCAATCAAGGACTGGTTACCAGTCGAGGGCTGGCTCCCAATCAACGACTGGTTACCAGTCCAGGGCTGGCTCCCAATCAACGACTGGTCACCAGTCCAGGGCTGGCTCCCAATCAACGACTGGTTACCAGTCCAGGGCTGGCTCTCAATCAAGGACTGGTTAGCAATCGAGGGGTGGATCCCAATATATGACTGGTTACCAGTCCAGAGCTGGTTCCCAATAAGTGACTGGTTACCAGTCCAGAGCTGGTTCCCAATCAACGACTGGTTACCAGTCCAGAGCTGATTCCCAATCAACGAATGGTTACCAGTCCAGAGCTGGCTCCCAATCAACGACTGGTTACCAGCCGAGGGCTGGCTCTCAATCATCGACTGGTTAGCAATCGAGGGATGGCCCCCAATCGAGGGCTGACACTCAATCGAGGACTCGCTCCCAGTCGAGGACTCGCTCCCAGTCGAGGGATCGCTCTCCATCGAATGCTCGCTCTCAACCGAGGACTGGCTACGAATCGAAGACGGACTTCCAGTCACAAGCAAGCTCTCAGTCGAGGGCTGGCTCCCAGTTGAGGGCTGGCTCCCAATCGACGGCTGGCTCCCAGTCGAGAGCTGGCTCCCAGCCTGGAGTCGAGCCATCGTCAATGGCTGGCTTACAGCCTGGACTTCATCCATGGTCGACGAATCTTCATAAGGACGCTTCTCGGGTTGATTCCCGAAAACCTCGATGGGCTTGAAAAAATATGATGGACCGATGTACGATAAAAGGCGCATGCTCACCTCGGTTGCGGACACGTTGTCGCAGTCACTCTGCAAAACAATGTTCCTCTTCGTCTTCCCTTGTATGTCATTGAGTGACATACTCTCCAGAGAGTCGCTAAGAGAAGAGCTCGAATCGTCGGACCCAACCACCCTCGGCTTGACAACAGTTCTGGCAGTCACGTTCAGGTCAACACCCATGCTGGCGAGCTTGCGGCGAATCTGGGATAATTCCACATTGAGTCTTTCGGCTAGAGATGTATTGCAGGCCGCCCCCAGCCGCTTTTCTACAAGCGAGAGTCGACTTATCAAATAAGTTTGAGTATTCTTCCTTCTCGCTTGTTCTGGGGCCGTGGACGGCCTGACTTTTTGCTTTGCCGATAATTCATCAGTCTTCATCTGAGCCCGCACCTGAGCTTTAACCTGATTCTCAGCCTGAGTCTGCGCCAAACGTACATCAGCCCTAGCCTGAGCCCTAGCTTGAGCCTGTGCCAGAGTTAGCTTAGCCATCGCCTGAGCCTGAGTCTGCGCCTGCGCCATGAACTGGACCTGGATATTTGGCTGAGCTCCTGAGTCAATCGGATTTTGTGCTGATGGATGAGGCAACGGCTAAGTATCGGGGCATTGTTATACATGTACATGCTATTATTCTTACCAGTCACAAGAGGGACGCTTTGGGCACGGCGCTCACGCCCATCTTCAACATGGTAGTCATATGGTGACGACGAGGAGTCGGAAGTCGTCCAGTGCGATATCTTGCTAGAGTCGCTCTTCGCAATGTCGGTAAGCGACGAGGAATCAGTCAGCGACATCGACTTGTTGTCCGCCTGGGCCCTGGGCTGGCCACATCCCACGAATTCAATGGGCGTGTCCAATAGCTCAGTCCTGGCGCCACCATGAGTGCCGAGGCCCCTAGCCACTTCCATGCCATCCGAAAACTCCGACTCCGACTCACTTGAGCTGTCAATGATGACCATGTTGTTCTCGGGCTTACCGCGCTCCTGATCCATTATCGATTGTTTTCCGTTTGCCTTATTCAAATTTCTCTTCAACGTTCAAATCAAATCTGTCAAATCGCGCTTGTTGTTCCTAGTCTGGAATCTGGTTTTGCATTAATTAATTATTTTATTTAAAAGTTTTCTATTTGTAATTAATTATAATTTATTATAATTTTATAATACACACAGCATTCAGATTTATTAAAATGATAATCGCAATATTTCTCAATTGAGGCTGTTGCATACGAGCTGGCTTTAATTGTCTGCCGTCACAGCTGAAACTTTTTTCTTCGGACATAACCTAAAATTTTTTTTTCGTTTTTTTTTTTTTGTTTTTTTTTTGGTTATATATGAAAATCAAATGAAATTGGCCAGCCCGAACTGGCAGAACGCGATTTTTCTAAGCGCCTTTTGCGCTTAAGCAATTTTCTAGAATAGTTCTTGTAAAAGCCCATTCAATTAATTACATATGGCCTGCCTGAAGTTTGGGGCTCCGCGGGGAGGCTGCCGGCAAGCGAATGCAATAATGCATAAGATATTCTATATAAATATTCTATATACTGGCCAAACGGCAAGGCTGATGCTGCCGATGCTAATGCAGCAGATGCGTATTGCGCGATATTGCACTGATGGCCATTAGCAGCGAGCTGATGGCCGGAAATTTATGAAAATTTCACAAGATTTGGATTCGCTGTTGATCAATACTTACGAAATCTAGTTATTCACCCACGGATTAACTACAAAGTTTAGCACAATCTTAGCAAAATTTAACGCGAAGAAACAATTAAATTCGACAAAAACTGATAGAAAATTTTAGGTTTTTTTTTTTTTTTTGTTGCTTGAGAGCACTTGAGAGAACTGCTTCGGTCGACTTTTCTTGAGCAAAAGAAGGATATGGGTATTTGACAAATTGCTTGTCAAGTTTTGTCATTTAATGGCTCGTCTATCGATAGATCAATCTGTCAGCTAGACATATAGGAACTTATTCAACACTGGCTCATGAATGCGGAAATCAAATGAAACTTGACCGAGTCTGAAGTTGTTAAACGTCTCACAATGTTCGCCTGCTGCTCAAATTGAAATGCTTGAAAATGCTTTTCCCATACTTTCCAACACTACTTTGACATTCCAATTGTCAATTGTCAATTGGCTCATCTCTAAGATAGCCGAAAAGGACAGCAGGATGCTGCTGCCCTAGCACATAGCTGCACTCCTCTCTAGAGCTATCAATTGCATTTCAGCATTGCTCAACACTGGCTTAATCAAATCATCATCAAATATCGGCACGTGCCATAAGATTGTCAGTTGAGATGTCATAATAACAATTTCCATGTGACTCGTGTCGATGCTTTCGAAAGTGAAAATCTGACGTGGCTTAGTGGATGCAAAAACAACAACAACAACAACAACAACAACAGCAGCAGCAGCAGCAACAACAACATCAGTATAGCCCATGCACAGTCAGCTCAGCGCATCTATTTGAATTTTGAATTTGTTGATCTCGACACTAGCCGAAACTCCACTGAGCTACCTGCAAGAGATGCTTGGCTCGGCTGCAACCGCAGCTGACTCAGCTGCTTCAATATGCAAAGCAATAAATTTGAATTGTGCATTGCATTTGGTCTGCACAAGGCCAGATGCCCGGCCGTGGGTAGCGCACCGAAGACGCCGCAGACGCAGACCTATTTAACGCCTCGAGCCATCAAAATGCATCGTGGGCGTCTCTCTCTCTCTCTCTCTCTCTCTCTCTCTCTCTTTCTCACTCTGTCTGTTGGCTGGTGGCTCTTGCTGCTTTGCCTTTCGCATTGAATGAATGATAAGAGCTGCAGCAGACGCCGGCACGAAGAATGGATTGGCCTGGAAGACGACTAGCGAATGCTCTCAATACAAATATTAAACAAGACACAGGCAAATAATTAAGAATTTTTTTTTTCATATTTATTATTTAGTTTTTTCAATCAAAATGCAATCAAAAGTGCTGCCAATTTCACAAAAAAAAAATAATAAAAAGCTTAATTACACAGCAATTTATACTATACAAAAAATTGCTCATCGCAATTGCACGGCAAATGCACAAACTATTCAAATTGTTTGGCCGTGCCACGCCCACACGCCCACAGCTATCGGCAGACGTCAGCAGCTGTCGTTGTTGGCCTTAAATGGACTTAGGGTATACGTCTATATAGCTCTCTCTCTATAAATATATATGTAATGAAACGGTGAAACAATAAACACCAAATAAAGCACTTTGAATGCAGTTTGTGGCGATAGCCATAAAGAAAAAGATTTAAGAAAAGCAACAAAAAAAAATATTTATATATATATAATAAATAAATAATAAGTGACTGAAGAGCGAGGGAGATGGCCATATTGAAATTGTTCAAATATTAAATTATTACAAAAATGTGCATAAATGAATATGGAATGATGTATGTAAATGGAAATGGAATGGGAAATTGAATTGGAAATGGAATTGATAATGGATATGCATGACACGTCGTTTCCATTTGCCGCCATTCGTCGTGCTGCAGCAGCACCTTCAAATTGCATCCCAATTGAGTTGATGCTGCGCGCATCGAACGCTCGCAGATCGTTCAGATTGCCATTGACTATATATCAACTCGAAAACTTATCGAATATGACAATTTGAGAATCTGTTGTTTATATGCAGAATGAGGCGTGGCAGAGATCAGCGGAACTTAGGTTTCCTTGAACGTGCGTCCAATATTGTCCTATATCTCATCACATATATCACAAAAGCTTGGAGCAGTTTATCATTGTATATCTGAACCGATTTCCTTGTTATCGAAAATAATTCATATTATGTTTCAGTTTTATAAAGGTGCTAGCAAGCTATAATATATAAAAAATTCCTACAACATGATTCTATATATAATAATCTCATTCCTCTATCTTTATGATTTTGGAGCACATTATTCACAAACCCAATAAGTTGTATAAGTCGCGAAGAGCCTGTGAATTGAATCCAAGAATCTACTTTCAATCAGACTTATCGATTGCTATTATAATCGTTATAGCAATACGAAACGCAATTCATATACAATAAAGTATATTTAGAACTGGCTCACTCTGTTCATATAGTCTAGTCGAGTCAGCCCCTATAAAGTATATATGGACTTGGCTTTAGACATATAATTCGGTATCTCTATTGTGCGTTTTCGATATCTTCATATCGCTATCTATATACGGCTGTAATCGAATAAAAATTGAAGAGCTTTGACTGGCGTTCGAGCATAATAAATACTCAGCTTATAGATACTTCCAATACTTTTCCATGTTCCTCAACATCCTAAGAGGAATTCTATTCCAGCTGAGCTATTCTAGCTATGTTCTATTCACAATATAGCTAGACTAATTAGTAACCAAAAGTATTTGTGCCCATTCACAAATTATGCAGTCCTCTCTCTCCCCCTCTCTCTCACTGTCTCCCTCTCTTTGTGTGTGTCTGCCCAAATGACTGATGAGTGACGAGTGTTTGCAATTGGAATTAGTTTGCCTCGCAGCAGCCGATTTTTCATTTTCATTTCTTTTCATTTGGTTTTCTAATTAATTATGCATAAGATTGCGGCGCCATCAATTCGAATGATGCAGCGCCCTCTCCTGTTGGCTATGGATGCGTATGCAGGCAGCTCGATTGTCGCGCGTATACCCTGTACTTGCCGAAGGGGCGCGGCATGGGGTGTAGTCGGCTGTCCCCGTTGGCTAGCTGTGCGTTCTTAAAACGAAAAACAACAAAAAGAGAAGAAAAAAAAAAAAAAAAAAAAAAAAATTAGCAAATTCTGCGCTAAATTCTTGAGACGCTTAAAAATAAACTTTTTGCTAGATTTTTGTCGCGCTTTAAAAACTAGAAGAAAATATCTTTTTTTTTTCTTTTCTTTGTCGACTTTCACTTGGTTATCCCATTGCAATTGTTGTTGTTGCTTGTCTAATTTATTGTTGTGGCGCTCTTTAATTTGTTTTCAGCACGCAAATTTTGTGCGACAAGCAGCCGAGGAATATTTGGCCCGACGACAGGCGCGCAACAAATCAATGACACGCTCCATGACTTCCGGCTTGGCCGGACCGATCCTCGCCATGGGCAATGTGTATTATCTGCCCGCAGCCAAGAGCGGCACATTCTTTGCCCGGGACAATGTCTCCAACTTTATAACCTGGTGCAGGTGAGTCTCGCTTCAATGTTTTAAATCAATTTGCCAACAATATTTGTCTCTCTCTCTCGAAATGCAGTAGATCAATGTTGCTTTTTATCTAAATATAACTGTTTGGCTGATGATTTAGAATTATCAGTTGAAACCTGATCATTAGTTGAAACTGTTGATCTTTAAAAATAACAGATCTCTGATTGATGATGTTAACTGATTACTGAACACTGATCACAGTTAACTCATCATTGATCACTGATCTACTGATCTACAACTTCTAATCACAGTTAACTGTTATCTTATCACTGATCACTGATTACTGCTTACTCGTGACTAATCACTGCTAATTGATCACTATGCTGTGATCACTGTCAAATTTTCATTGGTTGCTACTGAATTGGCACTACTAATCTGATCCCTGATCACTGCCAATAACTCAACTGATCACAGATCATTGTCCTCTACTAACTGATTACATGTCACTGCTTAACTGATTGACAGTTGGCACAATGGCTAGCAAGTGAAGCGCACTGCTCAAACGATTTGTCATTTGCAGAAAGAGCCTTAAGATCATCGAGTGCCTATTGTTCGAAACGGACGATCTGATCATGCGTAAGAACGAGAAGCATGTGATTCTCTGTCTGTTGGAGGTGGCCAGACGTGGCGCCAAGTTTGGTAAGTCTCGACCTGAGCATAATCAATGCTGATCGACACATATATCTATATATATGCTTGGGTGTATTTATATCTTATCGATAGGCATGCTAGCGCCGATGCTGGTGCAAATGGAGCGACAAATCGATCGCGAAATCGCAGCTGATAACAAAGCCAACGGCGTTGGCTGTGGCACACAGACAAACAACGGCTGCTCGGAGAGCGGCACTCAAACGGAGGCGCCACCTATCGGCGACGAGTGTGAGGCCAATGAAACGGATCTGTATGACAGCGATACAGAGAACGAGGATGAGAACGATAAGGATCCGATGCTGATGTACGGACCTCAGCCACAGATCATAACCAACGATCTGAAGAGCCTCGACGAGATGGTAAGTGCAGATCGAATCCGCTAGCCCTAATTGCGACTACTGTTTACTGTCAGCTACCAACTGGCTTTTCCACACATTTCTCCTCAAGCTCCTCTAGCCATAAGTGTTTGTGTGTGAGTGTGTGTGTGTGTGTGTGTGGGTTCAGTGGGTCTATGTTTTCTCTTTTATTTATTTTGTTTTTTTTTTTTTTTTAGTCGCCGCGGACCTCACGACTTTTTGTTATTGTTGTTTTCATAGCTACTCTTCTCATGTCCATTTTTAGCCACGGCTAAGTTTCCAGTTTCAAACTTGGGCAAAACAAATCAAAAGCAGCCAACAGCAGCCACAACAACAACAACAGCAGAGAAAAACTATGCGAGTTGTCGAAACAAATGCAATGGATAATTGCTTTCGACGACTTTGCCGAAATTCGTATATGTACTACGTTGCCTACCCAGCTATCCAAAAAGAAATAATCTAGTACTTGCCCTGGCAAGTCGTGATCTCTGCTTCTCCCCAGAGCTCCAAATTCGAGCTTAATCAACTGTGTGCTCCATATGCTTCACATAGCAGTGCTACGAAATTCCCCAAGTAGAATATGTTGAATCAAGCTTGTGTGTGTGCTAAATATCAATTGTTAATTATAGGATAATCGATAATTATTGAGTTTTGATACGAACCTATGTCTTGGCGATTAAACACTTTAAATAGCATATGTTTAACATATTGAAGAGCTTTTGTTTTGTGCATCGAAATGTCGTTAGATCCATATATCGATTTATCCATAATATATATTTATCGATTATTATGAAGAACGCTTATCGTTAAAGTATATATTTATTATTTAATATCTTCAAAAAGCTTCAATATCAATTCTCTCACACACACACTCTCACCCTCCCACCCTCTGTGTCTACTTTACGGTCCACTTATCGATATTTCCGCACTGATTGATTTATCGTTTATCGCTTGCAAAATATTCAAAGTATTTCAAAGCATCGATTGGCGCGACGCGATTGGCAACGCTTATGTCACGGCAGCTCAACATATTGTTAATTAATTTGACAAGATGTTCGAGGCGTTTCATTGCCGCCCCGTTCCGTGCCCGTGCCCGTGCCCGTTCCGTTTCGGATCGTTTCCATTTCGTTGCGCTTACTGCTTGCTGCCCGGTGGCGCCAGCTGTGCCAACAGCAATTACAACAATCGCCAATTGCCAATGGTAATTGCAAGTGTGACTGCCAGCAACATGCGACGACAGCAACATGCAGCAACAGCAACAGCAACAGCAACATGCAACAAGGATTGAGGAGTCAGTCAGAGCAGGCCGACTCAGTTCGGGCCAGGCCAAGGCAAAATATCGGAAAACTAATGAAAAGCCAAAGCCAAACATTTCCTCACGCCGCCAGCGAACATTGACAACAATGCCTGCCTGACTTCCCTCTCCTGCATCGACAGCTGCTCGATGGATGGATAAATCGTTGCGCATTTATTGGACGCAACATGGACATGAACGTGCTGCCAAAACATTGTCAGGCAAACACAGCAACAGCAACAGCAACAGCAATAGCAACAACATCCAAGTCTGCCCCGGCGGGCGGACATGCTCAATGGAACGAGCGCCTGTGTCGGATCTTGGCAGCGCGATCACTCAGCCAGCCAATCAATTTGTTTGCAGCGGCAGCAACAGCGGCAGCCAAATCAGCAAATAGCCTCAACAACTTGTCGAAAATCAAATGATGTGCCACCACGACAGCAGCAGACAGCAGCAGCAGCAGCAGCAACTGTTGCAAACCAGCCACGAATCATTTGTCGCTGCCGTTTGGCACGTCCGCGTCGTCAACATTGTTGTTGTTGTTGCTGTTGTTGTTGTTGTTGCTGTTGTTGCTGTTGTTGCTGTTGTTGCTGTTTGTGTTTGCAATTTATGGCTTAGGCCAGGATCACAGCGCCAGCTAATCTTGCATGCGTCACAGTCACGCCGTGTCTCTACCCCAACCGTGCGCCTAAACCCTTCATCTCCCACCTCCCCTTTCCCAGCTACTCCTCCTCCCTCTACTCCTCCTCCTCCTCCCAGCGCTCCCCAGCGCTTCTCATCTGCTGCTTGGTCGCCTTGTCAATGGCGAATCTCTGCGCCTGGCAGATCATTTTGCTGGCTTATCGCCATTTGAGATTTATTGTGATGTCGTCTTGCCACAAGCTACGCCCTGACATCCACAACCCAGCCGAGCCGGCCCCTCGCCCGCCGTCCCTGGCAGCAACGCATTTGCAGCTGTGGCACAGTTCCAAAAAAAAAAACAAGAAAAAAATAAAAATGGCAATACAGAAATCTATGAGCCTCAGCTAACTAGCGAAGTTCAAAGGTGCAAATGCGTTTTGTCTGTTTTGCCAGTCCGCGGAGCCCACTTCTCCGATCCTCCCCGCCAAGCTGCTCTTGCTTTTATGGCACTCGGACCCGCAGCCCTGTCAAAGGCAGACACAAGCACAAGCACAGTAGCCAAGCGAAGCACAGCGAAGCGCAGCTCCCTACAGACACGATACGTAGCAAAAAGCTAGTTGCATTTTGGGGCCCAAGTCTCTGGCCGGGCCGGGTCTGGCTTGGTCTGGTCTGGGCCAGGTCTTTGTCGTCGTTTGTTGTTGTCGTTGGTTTTGGTTGTTCCGCTCATTTGTTTGATCATTTGTTCGGACAATGGTAGCGCGTGAATTTATGCAGTGAAAAGCGCAGTCCAAACAGTCGTTTGTCGTTTTCCTCTCTTGAACTTATGCAATGGCCCAAGGGGTCAGCTCCAGACTCAACTCCCTCTACACAAACACAAACACAAATATATATATATCTATCTACAATACTGTAGTTGACACAAATTTTTCTTTACAGGTCAGAGATTTGGTAGAGAAGTGCACATGCCCCTCACAGTTTCCCATGGTGCGCGTATCCGAGGGCAAATATCGCATCGGCGACACCAAAGTCCTCATCTTTGTGCGGGTAAGTTGAATCAGAAACTTCAAATTACATTACGATCATATCTATCGATAAGGCTTTACAATAATCTTATCTGCTGCTTGAACGAAGCCAAACTAAAGCTAGTTTATAGCTGAAATATATATTTTAAAAAAAGAGAAGAAAATTCCAGCTGAATTTGAGTTTGTCATCTGGTCCCAGACAAGTTTAAATTGCCTGTTAAAATCTTAGCTCGAGCTGAACGACATACAACAACTTCTGTTTAACTCTTGTTTATAGAAATCTCTGAGCGATTAAAAATTCCTTCTTCATATCAAGCCAAAATTTAGCTAAACTTTCAACTTCAGTTTTTTTAGTTCATTTGTGTAAGGCTCTGATCAATATTGAAAGCCTGTTCATCCGTATGACCCATCCACTGTCTGTCTGTCAGTCGTTCTATCTGTCTGTTCGTCCTTCCTTCCAACTATTCGTCCTTTTGTCGGCCAGTCCGACTATTCGACCGTTCGGCCTTTAGTCCATCCCTCCCTTCTGTTTAGCAATCCGTCTATCTGTCTCTTCTTCAGTCTCTCTGTTCGATCTTAATTCTATCTGTCCGTTCTATAAGCGCTTACCGCGCTCAGTTCAAGTTTCTTCCAAGTCATCGATAACTTTTTATATATTCAGGAAATCGATTATAAAAATTGAGCTAGAAGTTGAAGCTATAAATTTGTATATAGATTCAGGGGAATTAAATAATTCTTATATAATAATGCCATAATGAATCGTAAAGTATCGTGAACTTCATCTGCCTGAATCTAATTCGAACATCTTTCCATTTGCAGATCTTGCGCTCCCATGTGATGGTGCGCGTGGGCGGAGGCTGGGATACGCTCTCCCATTATCTGGACAAGCACGATCCCTGCCGCTGTCGGGCCCAGCATCGCAGCTCGCTGCAGGCGCGTCTGATGATACGCAACACGAGCAATTCCGGCAATGGCATTGAGCTGCACAAGGCGCATGTGATATACGAACGGTGAGTGAGTGACCCGTTGACTTGTTGTCAACGCTAAAGCCAACGATATATGTACATATATGAGGCAGGTTAATAACTAGCTAACTGACACCCCCTCCCCCCCGCGTGCATCTCCACCTCATTAGCCGTGCGATGGCCGCCTTATGGGGCCGATGCATTAAGTTGTTATCGCCCCGCTAATTGCATGCATAAAGCCGGATAATGATGGTGCGAGTGCCAGTGCGAGCACTGCCAGACACAGAGAATCCAGAGCGAGTCGCGCTGAGTGGCCCATTAACAAGCTCCATTAAAGACACACTCGCAGCTAGTTTAGCAGGAGGCGGGTGTCGAAGGCGGGTCGTTGCTGTGAATGCACGTCAAATGCATTCATTTACTCATTCATGAATTGAGTCGCTCATTCATAAAACTCAAATGAATGCTTAGGCAATGCAGCTTCATTTGCTTCCCCTTTCAGCCAGCGCAGAGTCCTTTTAGTCTAGGGACATTTTTTAATTATTATTAATTTCTGTTGAAAGCGTAAAACCTATATACTCTATGGCACATGCCTGCCTCATTACACGTCTGTTTTACAACGGCCATAGACCTATATTATTGCAGCACTCTTGAGAGATATTTACGTATTTTGTGTTTTGCAGAGTCGTATCCTTATCAAAGTGAACTAGACGCCATAAAACCTATATAGGCGAGAAATAAACTTTGTCTGCCTACAGCGTAGATATAGGAATTCCCTTAAATTTTAGATTCAAATAACTGTAAACCCATTTTCGATTCATTTTATTTAGGGGAAAATCTTTCCGATTCTTGTTTACAATTACAGTCTGCTAATAATTCATAACTATAGAAACTTTTCTAATCTATTTCCATCGTGGGTCATTTCTATAACTAAACAAAACTATGATATTATTGTGTTCAAGAGTTCCGTTTTGTGTTGTGGCAAATGGGCAATTACAGTTATTTATTTATAGATTTGTAAGTTCTATTGAAAATCGATAAGATATCGAAGCGCCAAAGTAAATTTATAATAGAAAAGAATGCATAACAGCAAATAGATTGAAAGCCCAATAAGAACGCCTCCAGTCGGGCGTTACCAATTACATAACACTCATTCCGGAATTGATCGAGAAATTAAGAAAAACAAAAAAAAAAACAAATGATTTATATCTGTAATTGGGCATGATATCAGCTGTGATCCAATGGAAAAAGTTGTCTTGTTTGTAATACATTTACGGAGGATCGATTATATATCATTTGTAATCTATCTAAATAAATGTCAATAGTAAATCATAGGTTTAGGCTTAAAGCTATAGAAGATACAGGATTTGCCAGATATATGATATTTATATTCTTTTTGTATTATTAACAACTATTGACATGTTATATATATATATATATATATATTTGTATTTTTATATAAGTATTTAAATGAACCATTCCATAGCTTTATCTTTATAGTTATATTTTCCATTGAAATCGAGGATATATTAAATATTAAATTCAAATATTAAGCTTTTTGATCTATTTGCCTATCGATTACTCATGACAAAAATCGATTTCTTGCAGCTCACCACCAGCAGCTCGGCGCGTCTTATCGAACGGCGCAACTGGTTCCAGCAATGGTTCCGGTTCCGGTGCCGTTTCACCAGCCGCTGGCGCTGGCGGCATCTCACCCAATGCCAGTCTAACATCAAATGGCGCCATCACCGTGAAGCATCGCAGTCGCAGCCCGACGCCACAGCGCAAGTTCTTGAATCAGACAAACGGATTGACTCAGGCCGTGGATCAAATGCCGCCGGGCTCGCCGTGCCTAAGCAGACGCTCCATGTCACCCAGTCAGCGGCGCATCAACGATATGCGAAAGAAGCAGCATTCACTGGACGCCTACAGCAGCGGACCGAAGTCGCTGCCGGTCGGCGCAGGCGCAGGAGATTCCTCTGTGCACTACGTGGAGGAGTCTTCATCATCGTCGTCCTCCTCGTCGGCGGCAACGGCAGCAACAGTCGCTGCAATCGCTCATCCCGAGCAGAGCAACAAATTCGAGAACATCAGTGACAATGGCAGCGAGATCAGCGACGAGGGCTACCGTAGCCTGGGCGTCATCCAGTCCAATGCACAGAAGCGCGAGTCCCTGCACAGTCAGGCCTCCATCGAGGACGCTGAAACGAATGGTGAGTAGAAATCGCGGCCAGCCAGAGGGCTGATCACTCAAGACAACTTGAATACTTCTCCTTTGCAGCGCGTCTCGATCAAACTTCAAGCGACTCGCAAAGTTCGCCCACGGATGAGCATGAGCATGATCAGGAACAGGAACAGGAACGAGAGAGGGAGTCACAGCCTGAGGTGGAATGCAAGTCGAATTGTGTGGAGGAACCAGAGCCAGTGGCAGAGCCCGAGCCGGATTATTCAATCTGTGAGTTGGATGGACCCCAATCCCTGCCCGCTGTGCTGCCCAGGCCAGGTCCCAAAGCCGCCTACGTCAGCAAGTTCGAGCAGTCCGGCGTCTTTATTACAGACGATGAGATTACAGTGACTACAGCCGCAACAGACGAGACAGCCAGCAGCAAGGTGCAACCGCAAGCGGCCGCCGGTCTCAGCAAGATACCGCGCTCGCCTTTGGCCACTCGCCGACGTCGCAGCAGCATCGACAACAGCACCTGCGGCAGCAGCGCCGGCGGCAGTCTGCAGGACTTGCAGAGCATCAATCGGAAGCAGCCCGTTTATCGTTCGGTGCGTCGACCGCCGGCTACGCCCAGACCAAAGGCATCGCAGCTGCCGCTGGTGCGCGACGTGACCAATACGTGGAGTGGCCGCAGTGCTGCCCAGAATGGAATCGCCGGCAGCAAGAGCAGCAAGCGGCCCATCATCAATGCGGACACATTTGCACCGCCCACAGCCACTGCGACAAGAACAAGTACCGTGACATCCACGTCTCCATCGCCATCGCCCTTTGAGCGCGGCAGCAAGACGCGCCACTCCCAGATCCTCTACGACAGCAACGGACGACGCGTGCGCGGTGGATGCAGCAGTTCGCTGACGACGTCACCAGTAAAGAACCATGCCTCCTCGCCGCTGGCCCAGCAGCTGCTCGAGGCGGCAAGCAGTGCTAAGAACGATGCACAGATTCTGGAAAAGATGAAGTCGCTGCTCTATCGTTATGCATCTGGCAATCAACAGAAGCAACAGCAACGGCCGGGCAATAGCAATGGTAAGAAGACGCCCGTCTACGAGGATTTCACAACGGCCTGGGTGCACAGTAATGGCAATTTGGAGCGTTCCGAGAGCTGCTCACCGCCGGCCAAGGCGCGCTCGAAGCGCAGCTCGGCTGCCTCCTCCTGTGGCAGTAACAATTCAACTGGAGCTGGCGCTGCGTCTGCCACTGCCGCAGCAGCAGCAGCAACTGCAGTCATCTCGCCACGCAGGGAGCGCGGCATGTCCAAGATTCCGGCACCAGTGCGCCATCACACGGAGCTTTATTAACGGCGCGCCCAGGCGCCAGCCAAGAACAGCCCGATCACAGTAAAGCATGGGCACCCTAGATCTAAATTAAGCTAAAGGAATTGTCCGTCTCTATATAACACGTCTGGGTGGTTTGTTAGATTGTAGCGAACGCAGCCGTTCCAATAGACCTCAGTGCATGCTAACAACATACTCGTCTCTCTCTCTATATATATTTATATATATATACATAAACAATGATACAGGAATAGGAAGTGGAAGTAGGAAGGGAAAATGAAAATGAAAACAAACTGCAACTGCCTCATTAGATCCCCAGGAACTCGACTAATCGATGCACCAGTGCCAGCAGCAGCAATTATATCCCAGAGAAGTCCTTAAGCTCTACTCGCTGTTCTTGCTGAACTCTCTGCTACTCTAAATTCTTACTCGTTGCTGTCACTCGCAGCTTATTCACTTCTTCAACTAACGAGTAGACGCGTTTGGGAGAGATGCTGCAGCAATGCTTCCATTAATCTCACTCGTCACTCGTTGACGAGTAGAGCTAGCGAGTAACGAGTAGCTCTCTCAATCGTTCTACTCAATCATCTGAAGAGTAAATTACTCATTGCATTTTTATTGAGCGATTGACGAATGCCGTTAAGCTTACGCCTATAGTTCATTCGTTTCACTCGTTTATCTAACGAATAGTGATTAACTCGCCACTCGTTTCTATCTAGCGAGTAACAAATTGACCTCAACTCTTTTGAGCAAGCCAATGACATGCCTGAGGCCCACTCGCTCTTCTCGCTCGTAGCTCACTTGCTCTACTCGATCGATTGCTTGTGCCCTGCATGCTGTGCGATGCGTCGAGAACCAAACATTTACAATCCAAAATTGAGACTTTCAAACTACAATACAATTTTAATCCTCTTCTATATACGGATAAATATATATACGGATTTTTCGAATAGAACATAAAGATAAGATAGTTTTTTTTTTTTTGGCCTACAAAATCTTAAGGAACTCTGATGCATTGCTCTCGTGATAGATCTTAGAAGCAAAAACAAACAACAAAAAAACAAAAACAAAAAAAAAAAAGCGCATAATTTTCTAGAAATTTTACGATTAGTGTACGCACACACACACACACACACACACACACAACATGCTGAGACAATGAGGGAGAAACAATTTGTATATAGGAAAAATAATAAGGAAAAACAAGAACGTTTGCCTAATTAATTGGGTTTATGTAATAAAAGGTAACTAATTAGGACTGATTGTAGAACACACGTCTATGTGTGTGTATATACATATGTGTGTGTCTGTGTGTGCGTGCTTAATTATTTCCAGCATAGCCTTAAAGAGAAAAGAAAGTGGAAAATTTATTTTTATACACAAGCCATCAATGTTAAAAAAAAACGAGGGAAAAATGAGAAAATTTTAAAGAAATAAAAGAATACGATTTTACACAACGTAAAGGTATACAAAACATAAGCAAGGAGCAGACATAATAACATAATAATAACAACAATAATATTAGTTAAAAGTACACAGTTGAGATTTAGTTAGGATTGTTAGACGAGCAGTCGAAGAACTCATGAATTTTGGTGCTTTACATAGGTCAGGCAAACACCGAAGCTAATTTCCATATGCCCCCAAAAACAGAACTATATAAATATATATATATATGTAAAATTTACATATATATAAAGGTCACAAAATGTTTTCGAATTTTATGTGTAATGCTTCTTATATTATATATATAATCCACATATATCTAAAAAAATATATATATATAACGAAACCCATAACCGAACTATGTAAAAGCCTATTAACTATATATATATATACATATATGTGTAGGTATATATGTATATAGTCTTAATTTGACCACAAATTATTAGCATAATTTTAAATATATACAATAATTTTTTTTTTTTTGCTTTTTGTAATAGCAAAGTTTAGTACGTCGTACCTTTATAAATCAGCATATAAGCACTATATATATATATATATATATATATATATATATAATTTCAAGTCAAGTTTCTGTTAAACAACATGTATCCAAGGCAAAAAAAATGCGTTTATTCTCTGCTATATCTAAGAGCCTAAGCTCCTAACTATATATATTCAATATATAAATCAAAAATAAGAAAAAGAAAACAACATATGTAGATCAAATCGAAACAATAATACTATAAATTTCATTTGAGCAAAATGACAATTGAATTGTTTACGCAACACGCACATAAGATGAAAATATAATAAATAAAAAAACAAAGATAGAAATCTATCTGACAGATACTTTTGCATATGTTGCTGTGTTGACCTAATGCCAATATTTTCTTCTTCTCAAACTCGTTTTATTTTTTTGTGTTTTTTTTTTTGGAAATTAATGTAATGCAACACATATATATGAAAATGTATTTTAAATACAAGTAATTATTATTAAATCATTTAAAAGCAAACTAACTATTACAAATAGATAACGAGAAGAATATCTGTGTGTGTGTAAAGCCACAATATATTGATTTTAATCACAAGAATTTAATAAATATATAAATAAAGTATAAACGATAAAAGAAAACGAAAAAAACGCACACAAATCTGAGTTTCTTTCTACACATCTAATCTATCGGTCACCTGGCGAATCTTACAGCAAGTCTAGCATAGCAAATTAATTGGATGTAAAAGTCTGACAGGCAACATATTGCTTAATTATAGCAGTGGAGTCATTATAGAAACGAACTCGACTCGTTGCAATGTTTGCAGATACGCATGGTGTTCACCTGTCGTCAAGGCAAATTAACGCATGTATCTGCAACTAATTTACAATTAACATTAATCAAAGAAATGCTCTTGCTACACAATTTTAAAAATACGTTACACGCAATTGGCTCGAGTGCTGTAGCATTTAGCTTGCCTCACAAATTCGATCGTTTCACAAACTCGATCGCTTTTTATCGATAGACAAACGCAGAACAATAGCGAGTCACAGTGGGATTCTACTCTGCAGCCAATGTATAAAAACTAATGATACATTATTTGTATATATTTGGAATATATTTATTTGTTATTTTTCTCCATTAGAACTCTTCTTTTGTTTTCAACTAATCCTAATACCCTACAGATCGCTTAGGCTGTCCATGCCAAATCGCGCCTTCTCCTGACTTTCGGTCCAAGCCTTGGCAATCATTTGCTTTGTCTTAGAATCGCCAGAGTTATACATTTTCTTCATAATGTTGACCAATGCGCCCTCGGGATTCTCACTATCCTTAGCCAACTCGCTATCCTCCTTCTGTTTGAGACGTTTCTGTATGGACGTCAACACGTCCCACTTCTGACCTTCCTCGACTTTTTTCAAATAAATAGCTACCATGTCCGTCTTTATCTTCCGGTAACTGTTTTCAACATCGATGGCATAGAGCAGATTGTTGACCGTAAGACCATAATCTTTTCCATTGAGATCGTTCACATACAACTGCATTGAGTGTTCCGTATAGTTAACCGTGACTGCCTCCTCGGAACAGTTCTGAACGCCGGCTAACGTGATGAACAGCTTGATGAATTTGGCGCTCTGGTCCCAGCCGTAGTCTGTTAACTCGTGTAGATATCTAATGGACATATTTAAGTTTATATGTATATGTATGCATATTTATCTATATATGTATGCAAATGGAAACCTGACATATAAAGATGACTACTTACCGCTTGGTATCTGGACCCGCTTTACGTTCGGCTGCCAGGCGTGCCTTGACCTCTAGGTTAATAATCTCACGTTCTGCCTCAGCCTTCGCCTGGGTTAACGCGCCTTTTACACGCGCACTTTTTGCTTGCTCCAATAATGCAACGCACTCGGCGACTTCGGCCTTCAGCTGTGGCAATTGGCACGTTTTTTTATTTTGTTTATTTTAATACATTACTTTTTGTCTACTTACCTGTTCGATGGGCATTTTAAGGTAATTTAATTGGCGTCAGGCTTTGACTAAATTTTGTACAAGCGAAACGTAGAAACTTCGAGCAACAATGACGCCGGCTTATGGATGTGTCCTCTGAAAATATCGATATTTAAAAACTTGAACTACAAATCACGATGTCTTACTGAAATACTGAAATACTAAAAAAACTCACTATTCGATTGACAGTGAAAATCGAAACAGTTATTTTCAATGCATTACTGACACTACTGCAACGTAACGGTGCAATTCCAGTTTTGCACAGATTGCTAATTAGCCCAATATAAAATATGAGCCTGCAAGACGAAAGCTTTCCGACTGACGAACTGTTTGACCAACTAAACACCACCACAGCCAGCGATGGTAAAAATCACAGTTTTCAGCGACAATATAGAATGTGCCTAGATCTCGATGTAGCCGATAACATTGAGCGCCAAGTGTCGCCATTTTTAAACAGTGATTGCTCAGAAAAAACGTGCGCCAGTGATCCACTCGGCATGGAGCACACGGAAAGCGGAGCGAAGCGTAGTGAGTAGCAGTATGCCAGAGATAGATAATCATGGTTCATACATGTTCTTGCAGGCAACAATGTGGTGACCGATACGCACCTACAGCTGGGCAGCGGGCGCAGCAATAAAGCGGTCTCCTACCAGGACATCCACACAGCGTACACGAAACGAACGTACAAGCACGTGACGAGTAAAGTGAGCAAATACATTGCGGACATACACGATCAGGAGAAACAGCGCCGCACTTCAGCCAGCACGTTCCAGAGGCATCGGTCGATGCCCGAATCGCTGACGCCCCAAGGCGGCACCGAGGAACAGCAGAAAATAGATCATTCGCTCTCGCTGGCCAACAGCAGCAGCACAGATACTCATGTGCGTGACGAGAGCTACGAGCGACTAATCAGTGAGAAAGATCACTTGCAGTCGTACAATGACTACCTCGAGAGCAGGCTCTACAAGAAGATCAACGATAATCTTGTGCTGCGCAAGAACTTTGAGGTCATACGAACGGAGCTAACCGATTGCAAGGACAAGCTTAAGCGTCAATCAGGCGCTCCCGTTGCTGGCCACTCACTCCGGTCGCTCGTCTATTGTCCGCCCAATGAGAGTGTCGCCACACAAACAGATCTACCAGCGATTGTGAATCTGTCCAATCTTTCGAATATGCCAACTCTAGCAGCAAATGCAACACCAAATCCTGACACAAATCTGAATGACATCACATACGATAGCAGCGTCGGCTCCATTGAAATACCACTGCTGAGTGTGCAACCGACAGCTGCTCACCAGCTGAAGCTGACCAAATCGGTGAAGAAGAGTGGGATAATAAAGCGCCTCTCCCTGAACTTTAGCAACGATAGCGCCGATATGGATGCCAATGGGCAGGCTTTAAGTACTACTATTTATATATATAAATATATATGAAATAAGGAGCAATTAATTAACATTTGCCAACTACAGATGGTGTTGCTGTCGGCGTCAACATGGAGCCAACTGGAGCCAACTCCAATGGCATCACCACAAACCACTCGGGCAGTAGTCATCCCAGCAGCAATGACTCGGCCATTGAGATTGAGGGCAACGAGCTGCGTTCACCGCGAGTCAATTTTGGGCCCATGCGGGACTGGGCGCAGCGCGAGGGACTGATCTACTTTGATAAGCACAGCAATCGGGTCATTGAGTTGGTACCACTCAATCCGCATGAGTCGGGCAACAGCAGCTCTATCAACCAGAGCCAGTTCAGCATGCTGCAATACACGGCCAATGCACACATTGGTCAAAGGAAGAAATCCTTGGCTACTCGTATGTTGCGTCTGCTGGGACCCTGTGCCCGCTGCGACGATCCGAATCAAGTCGATACCAGCACTGCCACGTATACAGTGGGCATACCATTGTTGGCCAACGATTCAAGACGTTGAATGTTCTTTATTTATTGTAATTTCCATGTTTGCGCTGGCGTTTTTCTCTACTGTTTTTTGTTTTAATCACATTTTTATGTTTTTTAGTCCACATTTGTAAGTATGTATGCCATGTATCCATTTTTTTTTTCGTTGTAATGTAATCATTCATGGCTGTATGCATTTTTAGTCGTAATGTAATGTAAGTTCAACATCAATTGTATCCATTCATAATTATTAAAATTGAATTGTTTAAACCCGGCGGTACTCAGTGGTCAAAGTTATCGATTAGCAAAACTGGAATCGAGCGATATACCAGCGCGGGCAACGCTACCGTCATCAGCTGGTCGCCATTTGTCGCTCTCGTCGGATTGTCAAAAAAATTGCAATGGCCTGGCAGGCATAGACTAAGTAACTTCTATCAATGGTCGCATTTACAAAAAAAATAAAATAGTACTGAGAATTCAAGAAGCGTGCAAAATATATCCCGCTGATATTCGCCAAAATTAACATCAGCCAGCAAAGGCGAGTGACAGCGGGAGCAACAGCAGCAGAAGAGAAGAAGATAAACGGAACCGAGATTAACTAAAAAGAAAAAAAAAGAAAAACAAAAAGTAAGCAATTCAAATTTTGCCTGTTGTAAAAGGCGAAACGGTGGTCAGTAATTTTACTGCGCTCAGCAGTTCCGTTCGGCACACAAAACAAAAAAAAAAAAACAAAAAAAAAAAAAAAAAAAACAAAAACAAAAAAAATACACATTCAAAATTTTTGAAACACAATTTAATTCGCAATTTCGGACAAAATTTCCATGTATTTATAGAAAATATAAAATTACCAAAAAAAGAAAGGCAGAAAGGCCATTCCATCTAGACGCGACGAACAAAATCACGGCAAGCAAAAGAAAAAAGAAAACGGTTGTCATTTGTGCTGTCAATTTGCATCGACTTGCCAAAGTCAGCTCGAGCCGATGCAGCTGCTGATTGAGTTGAGAACACAGCCTTTGCAATGGAGAAGCGCGTCAATCCCGGCAACGGCCGCTACAGCAATGGGGTCCTGCCGGCTGGTCCAGCCATCAAGGCCTATGCACACGCTCAGAGGCTAAGCAACACCAAAACCACAACCAAACCGAGAAATCAGCCACAGCAGCAACAATCTATCAATGCAACAGCAGCTGATGGCAACTCTAGTTCAAAATTAGCAGCCACATTTCAGGGAATGAGCGTGAATGTGCAGCCAACGGCAAGCAGAGGCATGACCTCTTGGGCGCGCCAGAACGAGCAGGCAATGCAAGTAACAACTGCAGCAGTAGCGGCTGCTACGGTAGCCACAGCGGCGACAACTGGAAATAGTAAGCAAAGTAACAGCAACAACAACAACTGCAACGGCATTATTAAAGTGCAAAAGCATCCGCCGGGGTTGGCAATCGCCGAACAATATGCAACAATTGCGGCGAATTACAGGACAAAGCCACGCAACAAAAGCGACGGTAAGGCAACCATTTTGAATTTGTATTCCCGTTTTCTCTATTGGCAGCACTGCAAATTAACTAAGTGTGTGCGTGTGAGTGAGTGTATGTGTGTGTTTGTTTGTATTCCTATTCAAATCTATTTTTATGCACAAGACAGTGCGAGAGAGAGAGAGAGAGGGGGGGAGAGGACGACTGCTCTCAGATTTAACAAAAGCTGGCATTTTGTTAATATTATTTTATTTTTGTTATATTATTGAAAATTCTGATTTTGCAGAGGCCATCAACGATCTGCTGCAACGCATACCGGACATTGGGCAAATATTTGATGTGCATAGTCGGATTGGCAATGGAACCTTCAGCACTGTGCTCCTGGCCACACTGAAGCGGGAGTCAGAGCTGCCGGACAATATGCGGCGCAAGTTTGCTATCAAACATCACATACCCACCAGCCATCCAGACCGCATTATGAAGGAGCTGCAATGCATGACAGACATGGGGTACGTCAACCTATTACTCTCTATTCAATATTATCGATCAAATAATTCATAATTGCAATTTGCAAGACAAAACGTAAATCATTTCTGTGCGAGTATGTATATGTGTGAGTGTGTCTGTGTGTGTGCCGCTTTTTCAGTGAGAGAGCGTCACGAACGACGTCAGCCGGTTGCCGTAGACGTCTCTTCGATTCTACGTGCCAACGGCACATACGTCATTGCAATTCATTTCAAGTAGCCGTTGCCGTTGGCGTTCCCGTTGCCATTGGTCTGACGTTTATTGCACTTTCACACACCATTCACGTGCCACCTTCTCAGTTACATGGTCGCCAGCCTCTCCCACTCTCTCACTCTCTCTCACTTGCATTCGGCGGCAATTATTTCTCGTGTAACGTTTGTTTACAAATCATGAAAGCAATTTCATATAAGAACAGACAGATACAAACACACACACACACTCACACGCATATGTGTGTATACAAATATGTGAGTTTGCCTCTTATATGCATACATACACACATATACATCTACACAAGGCAGGCTATTTGGAATTGTTGTGGCTGCTTCGTATATCCTTCCATGGCCTTTCAATAAGTATCGATTACAGTGCCAGGTGGTGCTTGCATATTATCGATACTGCTTACTCTGCTTAGCTGAGATTAGATAAGCAATACTCATATGTGTGCATGTGTGTGTGTATTGTCTAATGACGTAGAGAAACCGTTGAATTCCGCTTTGAACTACCTTGAGCAAGGTTATCGCAAAATTATGCCTAAATACCAAATGGCAGCCAGATTGTGCTTCGATAGGGTTTGCGCTGCTCTGCTCTGTTTGGCTGACATTATTTGTGTCCAACAGGCGAAGAAGAGAAGGAGAAGATGGAACAGACAACGCTCTCTGCGTGGGTCGACAAAGTGGGCAAATAGTGGGGGTGGCTGGGTGGTCTGCTCTAAACATAACATTAGTCAGGCGGTAGCCGGCCGGCTGTACAGCTACTGCTCCCTCTCTCGCGCTCTATCTCTTTCACTCCCTAACACTGTGCGAGTGTATTCCTATCCCTATCCATTCAATTTGCGCAAATTCCGTTGCCGAATTGCGTCACAGCGCATTAACAATTATGACTGGGGACGACGGGGATTTCGAGTCGTGCGCACTGCTTGTCTAATAATCATTGCAATGACGTCGACCCGCGATGTGGGCGACCCATCTCCAACCACCGTTGCAGGGCATTAGCTATGCAGCAATTCTTGAAAAGAGAAAGATGAAGAAGTAAAATAAATTATCAGTTGAGCCAGCTCCTCTCGAATTTCTCTTCATTTAATTCAATTAATGCGAAATACACACATTTTTTATGGACCTGTTAATAATAGAACGGACAAGACTGACCAAAGAATTCACACATTAGCAAAATGCTAACCAATAAATGACGTTATTTAACCCTTGGGGGGCACTTGGCATTGTTTTGCTACCATTTCTCTTCCACAGTCATTTATTCTTATCCCTCGTTAGGTTTCCTTTCTTCAAGAGAAAGTTCTATTGTCTCTTCTTTGATCTATTCACAAGTTCTTATCCCTTGTTTGGTTTCCCTTCTTTAAGAGAAAGTTCTATTGTCTCTTTTTACCATGGTTCACGTCGATCTTGTGATTATTTACTTCAGCTCAGTAATCATCCGTAGTTCTAATCTCTATCACTTTCTGCTCTAGTCTCTCCCTCTCTCTCTCTCTTCCTATCTCTCTATATCTGTCTCACACCACCAGTAATCTATTCTAATAACCCATCTCTTTTGTTCTACAGAGGCACCGACAACGTCGTTGGCATCCACTGCTGCCTTCGCTGTGAGGCATCGGCAGCCTTTGTAATGCCGTACATGCCGCATGATCGCTTCCACGACTTCTACACGAAAATGGAGGTGCCGGAGATCCGTCTGTATATGCGCAATTTGCTGCTGGCCTTGCGCCACGTGCACAAGTTCAACATCATCCATCGCGACGTGAAGCCCAGCAACTTTCTATATAATCGTCGCCAGGGCCAGTTTTTATTGGTTGACTTTGGGCTGGCTCAGCACGTCAATCAGCCCATGGGCAATGCGGCCCAGTTACAGCACCAGCTGCAGCTCCAGCTCCAGCAACAGCAGCAGCAGCAGCAGGTGGCAGCCAACAGCAAGCGTCCGCGCGAACGTGAGCCACAGCAGCATCGTCAGCAGCAGCAGCAGCAGTTCTCAGCAGCATCAGCTGCTTCCCCCGAGTCCACACTGGGTGGCGCTGTGAAGCGCATGCGCCTGATTGAGGACGCGAATACCAGCAGCTGGAACAAGATGCCGCTCAAACCGGTCAACGAAATAGCGCAGAGCGCCAAGGCTGCCGGAGAACAGATGATCAACGATGGCAAACAGGGTTTACCAGAGGGGAGCGGAGCGGCGGCAGCGGCGGTGGTGGTACCAACCAACAGCACCACCATGCAGCATCAACAGCAGCCAGCAGCTCAGCCGCAGCAGGTGCAGCAGGAACCTACGAATGCGCCCACTGGCGGCAGCATTGGAGCCAAGTACAACACGAATCGCTCAGCTGGCGGTGGTAACAGTTCGAAATGCTTTTGCTTTGCCAATCCCTCCGTGTGCATCAATTGCCTGACCAAGAAAGAGGTGCACGCCTCGCGAGCCGGCACGCCCGGCTACCGTCCGCCGGAAGTGCTGCTCAAGTATGCAGATCAGACGACCGCTGTCGATATCTGGGCAGCGGGTGTCATCTTTCTGTCCATACTGTCTGCCGTCTATCCGTTCTTTAAGGCGCCCAATGATTTCGTTGCCCTGGCCGAGATAGTGACCATCTTTGGGGATCGCGCCATACGCAAGACGGCGCTGGCACTGGAGCGTATGGTCACACTCAGCCAGCGATCGAAGCCATTGAATTTGCGCAAGCTCTGCCTGCGCTTTCGCAATCGTTTGATCTTCAGCGACCAGGAGATGGTGCGCAAACATGAGTCGCCCGAGGGCCGGATCGATGTGTGCAAGAACTGTGATCAATATTTCTTCAATTGCCTCTGCGAGGACAGCGTCTACGACACGGAGCCGCTGGACCCATACGAGTGCTTTCCAGCGAGCGCTTATGATCTGCTGGGACGTTTGCTCGAAATAAATCCCCACAAGCGTATTACCGCCGAGCAGGCGCTCAATCATCCATTCTTTACCATGGAGCAGATGCCGCCTGCTCCGGCCGCACCATCTGAACAGCTTGCTCCTACTCCTGCTGCCGCTGCCATTGCTCCAACTCCCACAACAGCTGCCGCTGCTGCTGCTGCATCACCATTGCTCAAAGTGGCTGGCAAGCAACAGACGCGCAGGCGCGCTACCAAAAATGGGACGTCACACAATGTTGCGTCCAATCCTGAGCAGCTTCAACCAACTCTACACAAACTGTGAAAACTAGTCGAAACAAAACCCATTTATATACAAACTCCTCTAGAACTTATGATAGAGATCTATATATATATATATTTTAATTTTTTTTTTTTTGCAAAGAAAGCCAGTGTTAAACATAGTCGTATATATAAATGTATATATACACTCACACACACACACACACACACACACACATACACATACATATAACACCTTCACACCCACACTGCCCCAGTTGTCATCCTGGCTCCATGCATATCATCTAAATACACAGAAGATAATATAGCAATACACAACAAACAACCAATATAAAACTCAAATTAGTCGCCCAACAACGGTCGCAAAACTTAAAAAAAAAAAAAAAAAAAAAAGAAAAAACCGAATTATTTACATATAGAAGGACACAAAAAAACAGAAGAAATTACATACCTCAGCTTTGTCTATAGCGTTCGTCATTACATATACTCAATATCCAAATCGAAAACCATTCGCTTTTCGGCTAAAACCAATTTTATGTACACCAAAAAATACATACATTAAATCTACACTAAATATAATAAAAACAAACTCGTTTTTTTTACCAATCAAACCAAATGCAAAACACATAAATGGACAAAGTGGTTTATAAAACTACAAATTTAGTACTTAAAATAATAGAATAAAAAGGATCAGCTAGTTCTGCGCTACTATATATATATATATAATTGTAAATTGTTAAATATTATTCGAATAACTCTTAGTTTGTATATATTATTAAAATATGTGTACATTTACATATGCATAAGCAGATCGATCATGTCTGCAGAAAACAAATATATTTATACCGTACAATTTGTATAGATTGAAAAAAGAATTATTTCTTATTTAAGCCTTTTGAAAAGTCGGAGCTGAACGTGAACATCAATTCCCAATTTCGAAATGGCTTACAGCCCTGGTTTGATCCCTGCTTCAAAAATATCCCTTTTATAAAATTATAAAATATCCCTTTACTGATTTGCACCCCTGGATAAATGCACCTATACTATATTTCTTTTCTATAAATAATGAGAAATAACAAAAATTAATTATATGTTACATTGTTTTATATACGTATCTGTATATATAATATTTTAATTTTCTGAAAAAAAAGGTAACTGAAATAGGTAATTAATCTATCGAAATGGTAGATCCATAAATGTCTCGATTATTCCCCATTGCTTGAAGTCTTCGTTTTCTTGACTCTCTTTCGTGTAACTTTCGCTGACGTTGTGGGCGCATCCTCTTCCATGGCATTGCTGTCTTCAGTCTTCTCTTCAACTTTGATGCGTTTGCCAGCCTTAACCTCCTCTTTGCTCGGTTGTGTCTCAATGACGCGCTTTTTGGGCTGCTTGAAGCTGCCGCGGCCAGCCGCCCGTTCTGACTCTTCAATGCTGTATGGCTCCGTTTCGAGTGCCTTGAGACGCCGCTTGTGCACCTTGGTGCGAAAGTGGGCCTGCATGGATGTGTCGTCAATGAAGTACTTGGCACAGTGAACGCAATAGAACTGTGCAAAACCCGGTTTATCCAAGTCAATATTTTGGTTAATCAGCTCGCCGCTGCGTGTGCGCATATCGTCGTCGATTTGATCCAGGTCTCTACGCCGGTTGCGTACACGCCAGCGACGCTGCAGATGCGTGTCGCCATAATGCATCTTCTTACGTTTCTGTACCATACCCATCTTGAGGCGCTTTTGATAGAATCAGTTGATGAAAACAAAAGGAAATTTGGGGGAGTCGGCTTTGCTTGTTTCAAATGTCGGCTGCACGTGGTATTTGTTTTGATCTCTTCGAATCGTGCAACAGCTGCTTCAAGAGTTATATGCTATAATTTAATTCACCGAAAATACGAATTAAACATTTTTTATAAATTTGCAGCAGTTAATTTATTTACACACCTTTGTTGCTCGATAAAGAACGTTTTCGTCTTTATTTTTTCACTATTTACTGCGTATAAATAATGGACAAATTAAATTTTTAGGTGCACACTTTATAGCGACTAAGTATGTGGCAGTGTGTGCATACTAATTAATTAAACTGAACAGCTGTGTACACACTTCACAGCTGTTTTATATTTACTAAATGCGTTTTGCAATAATTGTGATGTAATATTGCCTGATATTTTAAAAACATTCATGTTTCAAAAGTTTGTGTATTCAACGTGAATGATCTATATTTATGACGTTCGTTCATATATACTCGATATTTGAATTCAAAAGAAATCAAAATACTCGATAGCAAGAAAAAATCGGTTAGTGAATCGAAAAGCTCAACAATCGTTTTCCCACTGACGGTGTCATGAAGGAAGCGAAACTTTAATCGTGCGAACAAGTTGTCTGCGGGCGGATGTGCGCATTTTTTGGTTGTTTATTTTTAATTCAATACCAATACGACAAAAAGAAGTAAATAATAAGAGTATTATTAAATAAACAATAACTCAATCGCCGTTCAATAACGCAATAAAGTATTGCTAAGCCAATATCGCACACACCACCAAACGGAAACATCTTTCTTTGCTGTGTGATTAAATAACGCTGTCAGTGCGGTTCCTTGCCATAACATGAATTCAACAATTTTTTTTCTTGTTATGTTATGTTTGTGCATTCAATGAATAAAGTGCTGGATATATTCGCATTATTGTTATGCTAATAGATTCGCCAACTGCGGTCAGTCGCCGTCGACGTCGCCGTCGTCAACGAGGTTTTTGATTGTTCAATTATGCCGTTATGAACAGCTGTTCTGATTGTGCATCGCTCTCTCCGATGTTGCCAGCATTGGCGACATGCGAAATGTCCAACGATAATTTGACTGCGATAAATACGACTGACTATATAATTGCGTGTTTGTTGTGTGTGTGTGCGTGCGTGCAAGTTTATTCAAACAGTGATTACACTCTCGAAAAATAGACAAAATTATAACATGTATCGTTTATTTACTACTATTTCTGTTTCAGCTTTGCACATTCCGTTGATTTTTTGTATACCGGCTTATACTTGTTTGCATTTGTATTTGCAATTGTTGGTGCAGCCGTCAAGTGTAGTGCAGTAAGTACATTTACATTTTCAATAATATAATGTAATTGTTGCTGTAGTTGTCTTTAGTACATACAAACACTTATTAACAAATAAAAGAACGTGCGAAGCCAGATTATCAGTAGCTGCAGCTCCATTCATTAATCAGCCTATAACTTTTATATTCATATACATATACGCTCCCTCACACACACACTGCCAGAAGTCACGTGCGTGTGTGTATGTACGACTGTTGGTTTTTAAATCTGTTTTTTGTGGCTTTTTATTTCTGCTTTGTGATTGATTTCGAATTTAGATCGCTTCGTGCAATGTGTGCAATTGTCTCGAAACTCGAATGTAGCGCGCGCTGTGACGTAACAGCACGCACACGAACGCACACGTACACATACAAATTAAATTTACTCTCTGCATTACCGCCACCTCATCTGCTGCATAGCTGTGTACATGTGTGTTAGTGAACGCACTGGTTAACACATGCAGCTATCACAGTCTTCCTTCCTTCAAAGAGTTACTCTCTCATACTCTCTCTCTCTCTCTCTCAGTTACTTGCTCGCTTTCTTCAGCAATCACGCTCGCTCTATCGTTGCTCAAAAACAAGATTGTGCATGCACAGCGATTATGATAGCGATTACAAGTGTTTGCTATGCGATGCATAATTGATCAAATTGCGAGAACGTTTCGCTTAGTTAGCAATGATAAATAAATAACTGGATAAATATAGAAGAATCATGAATTCTTTTATATGTATTTGCATTGATTGCATATGTATGTGTATGCAGATACATACATATGTACATGCATATATGTACATACATACATATATGTACATCACACAACAATGCTGTGTGCTATGGACATAATACTGCGAGTTGCTAATGAAACCGCTAATATGCCCAGCTGAAAACGAAAGTCTTTTGTGTGAAGAAGTGAGACAACAACAGCAGCAACAACAATACATGAAACGGGAATTTGAATGTCCGTTAGCCATTTGCCATTTACAAAGCTGATCTTTGATCCCTCACGAAGATCTTTGCGCAATGGCGCGAGTGGTAAATAAAATACATAGTAAAATGTACCAGTTTGTAAATCGTTATTAATTAAGTAGCAAAAGTAATTAGTTATTATTATTATTATTATTATTTTTTAGTTGAATTTTATTTAGTATTGTAGCTGTTGGTCGACTTTTGTATCTTTAGTTCGTCAAATCTTGGTTAGCAAAACAATCTCTTTTTGATATTAATTATTATTATTATTATTTTTCTCGATCGGTAAATTTTATTGGTTATTATTGGGCATACTAGTTACGCAAGAAAATGTCGAGTAGTAGTAGTAAAACGACTACAACTAATTCGCAAATAGATTTGGTTAATGATAAGGAAAATGATCTACCTATTGAACTGGTCAATGGTGCCATGAAAGCCTTATCGGAGGCGAAGGCCAACATCAAGCCGACGGTGCTGGATCCGTACACTATAAGCCAAGATGAGAGTGTGAAGACCGAGGAGCAGAATGGTGTCATTGAGGTCCATTGCATTAGCAATTCACTGACAAAGCAGGTAGACAGGCAGACGACGATCTTTCTGCTCGCTCTCCAATCGATCTTCGCGCAACAGCTGCCAGAGATGCCGACCCCGTACATAACCCGACTGTTGTTCGATCCCATGCACAAGACGCTGGTGCTGGCTAAGAAGGGTTCGGCAATTGGTGGGATCTGTTTTCGTTTCTTTGAAACGCAAGGATTCGCTGAGGTTGTCTTCTGTGCGATCGCTATGCCGGAGCAGGTGAAGGGCTATGGTAGCTATTTGATGAATCACTTGAAGGACTACATACTGCAGAAGGGCATTAAGCATATGCTGACCTATGCCGATTGTAATGCCATTGGCTATTTCAAGAAGCAGGGCTTCTCGAAAAACATACGCCTGCCACGGCCTGTCTACGAGGGATACATCAAGGAGTACGATTGCGCTACACTAATGCACTGCGAGCTCCATCCGGGCATTGTGAACACCCAATTCAGAAAGATCGTACGCCAGCAAAAGGATGTACTTAAGGAGTTGATTGAGCAGCGCCAGAAGGAGGTGGAGAAGGTGCGACCCGGCTTGACGTGCTTCCAGCAAGGCATCGCCTCCATACCGATCGATTCGATACCGGGCCTCAAAGAGATTGGCTGGCAGTCGAATCATTCGTTCACACATACCGAGGAACGTTTAGATGCCGCCCAGCTATCGGGTCTATTGGATGCGGTGCTCCAAACACTGCGACGCCAACCCTCCTCCTGGCCCTTCCTGATGCCCGTCAATGCCAAAGACGTGCCCGACTACTATGTGCACATCAAATATCCGATGGACCTAAAGACTGTGGGTGAGCGCCTCGAGCGCGGCTACTATAAGACGCGTCGCCTCTTCATGGCTGACATGGCGCGTATCTTTTCCAATTGCCGCAGCTATAACTCGCCCAACACCGATTACTATCGCTGTGCCAACACTCTCGAGCGCTTTTACCTAAACAAGATGCGTCAATTCGGGCTGCTGGACAAGTCAAATTCCAATATATTCAACGATCGCATCTGATGAGAATGAATCACAACAATTTGTTTCCTTTTCCCAATTCCAATTTTAATTTAATGCTAGTCACAACTAGACGACTGTGAAAAACACACATACATAAAAACAAACAAGAAGATGAAGAAAAAAAAATACTAACAATTTAATCAAGAATAGTTTAGGTTTTTTTTTTTCTTTCTACCCCCTCCCCTCCCCCCCCCCTTTTTTTTTTTAAAGGTTTTTTACTGTGCATATGCCTTGATGAGGCAATAAACCGAAACTAATGAAGTTATTTATATTTTTTTGCATTCTATGAATACAGTTCTTTATATATATTTAAATCTAACATATTGTTGGACTTTAAAGAGTTTGTTTTTGTTTTTTGTTTTTTGTTTTTTTCATTTGGTTCCTTTCTCTTTTTTTTAATTTGTTCATTAAATCGCAAATGATTTCTATATATAAGAGTCTAATAAAACAAAAAGTAAAATTATTTACACATTTTTAAATAAATATATTAAGGTTTCGGGGTTTTTTTTTTTTTAATTCTTTTAAGATACTATACTAGATGCTGCAGTAAGTAAAATAAAAATTAAAAAAATTATAGTAAATATAAAACTAAAAATAAAAAATGCTAAATGAAAGGCTGTTAAAGATATATGAATACGCGATATATGTATTAGTATTTGTAATATAAGTTGTGCATATTTATGTATTATATGATTATATATTTATATACATATATGTATATCTCATATATCTATAACTGTCTTTCATATTTTGTAGCTCCAGCATCGGCTGTACTAGTATATCCCATAAGTAATGCATTAATCGTATTATTAAACCCATAAACAAATAATCCTTATAAACTGTAAGGTTAATGCTGTTACCACAAAATATTAGAAGATTAAGAGCTATATATATGCGATATATGTAGATGACTGAATATACTACACTATACCTCCGTACTCTACAAGTATATATCATTATCATCTTCCATCTAACTATACCCCAAGTACTCCATGTAAATCCTGTAAATCTCGCTCGTTGTCAAAACTCTCTCCTTCTCTTAGCTACTTGATAATTATATGTAGTTTCTGTAATAAATAGCTTGCATGAGATGTATTCGGATTATTTGGAGTTTAGTCTTAAGGTAATATTTTGAAATAGCTAACTTTGAGTTGGCCAGCAGGCTGCCAACCCGTTGGGCCAGTTGAGCGCAGCTCGGACTCGACTATCATCAAGGTGAACGTCTATTTGGCTCTCTCGAATTGGCATAAAGCAAGCAAACGTAATGCCGTTATGGGCCATAAGAGATGGATGTTTATATATCTAGTAAAAAGTATATATGTATGTATATATAAATATACATATAATATTGTGGGGTCACAGTAGTTAGAAAGAGGGAGAGAAAGAATGTGGTTTACCGTTTGGATTTACTTTCAAATCATGAGCGCTTTTTGCACTTGCTTTTTGGCTTATCTTTGTTAAAAAATAAAACAAAAACAAAACAAAAACAACGAATAAAAAACAAATAGCAGCTGTTATTTTTATACCCTGAACCCATTGAAAATGGGAATTCAGGGTATAATGGTTTTGTGAAAATGTATGTAACAGGCAGAAGGAGGCGTCACAGGCCTCACAAAGTATATATATTCTTGATCAGCACAAAAAATAAGTTGATTAAGTATCTGATTGCGTTCTGCCCGTGCGTTCGTCCACATGAATACGCGTATGTTAGTTACGAGTTTGTTGTTTCGATACCTCGTCCCATTTCCTTATTATCGATAAAAAAAAAATCGAAAATTCGTTTACTTTTCCTTATGTTTTTTGAGCATAACTTCTACACCGTTTTATCTAGAGACTTCAAATTTGTATGCCACGCCCCCTTCAAACCCCATTTGAAAAAAACCATTTCAAATTCTAGAGACTTGCAATTTGGCAAAAAGACACATTTGGATGCAATTAATATATTCCGAAAGTTTCATGAAGATCGTCCATTTAGAAATGGAGTTATAAGAGTCCAAAGTAAAGTCAGACCCATCCCCAAGCCAAGGCAGCAACTGTGCGGTTAGGGTATCTCGTAGTCGAGAAGTGTCGATTCGAGCCTTCTTGTTTTTTATTGCGGTTGCTTTGTTGTCGTTTATTATATATACACATGTTTTTATATACATTCTTAACACGATTTCGAATGGACGTTAACAAATGTTAAAGTGGCGATTTATTTTGGGTTTCTATCAATTATAGGTATACCCTTTAAATAGAGCATATTTGTCCAGCATCAATTGGTAAATGCAACTCTAGTTATAGATTCAGCTATTTAAGAGAGCTAGTTCGGAGGCATTATGCACATATCTAATTTATCGGTAGCTTGCTATCGATATACCAATTTTGGCTAGAATCGCAAATGTCGTTCAGGCCATTCAATAGTCGTGACAGCCGAAGCAAATGCAATACCCTTTCATGTTTACCCACATTTGAATGCTTTCTGATCTTAGCCCGGATACAAGCAAAGACGACGTCACGTGACTCTGACTCTGATTCTCGTCGCTTAAGCGATCCAGGGGTAGATGTGGAGCGGGCTTTGATTATGCTGCGCATTCACTTTGGTATTTCCACATTTGATTTTAACAAGTATAATTGCAAAAGCGAAAAGAGATATTTTATATAAAGTAGCTGGAAAAACCGGATTCTCGAAACTGGGGCTAACTGAATACACTGAACCGACGACGGGGGACCACAAGCCCAGGAGGGTGTGGCATGCGAAAGAAAAGTGGGTAATGCCTAAAAAGCTATAAGCTAATTTCAAAAATGAAATGAGTGGGGAGAGAAATAGAGAGAGAGGGCACTCTCTTAAGTATTTGTTATCGCATAAAGCAAAGCAATTCGAGAGATAACTATCGAGGTCGAGGGGGAGGGGGGGTTAATGTAATGCCTCTGAATTAGTAACTCCCATAGCTCAAAGCCATTATAACAATAACTAACTAATATATGAGCTTTAAACAGCGCCAATTCAGTCACAATGAAAGCTCTCTACAGCGTAAGCCCCTGCTGAAAACAGCTGACGAAACAGAGCAACTGCATTAGTGCAATTAATAAAAATGATAAAGCTGTTTATTCCATTGCTGATTTATTTTTTCTATGCATATATACATATATACATTCTGTGCGATATTTGTAGCGCTAATTGCCTGTAGCTTCCCTCTGTATTTATAACTAGAGTTAAATGTGGAAAATAAGACTAGACTTATGAAAATACTTTATATATATATATCTAATTGACACTGTAGCATCTAAGATATATGTATATCTGATATCAGATAGCTAAGAAAATCTCTAAAATATATATAGATCCTGTTGTCAAATCACAAAAAGCCAAGTTGAAAGAAAATTTCTCATAGACGACAGCAGCAACAGTTGCTACTGATCAGGATTCTATATAAGCGTATATGCAGCTGTGTTCATACAAATAATAATGCGACTGAGCTATATTTTAAGTAGCATAATTTAGTGCTAAGCTAATTAATTTTTTTTTAATTTTTATTGAAATTTTGATTAATTCAGATATTTGATTTGTTATACGTCCCTCACTACTGTTGAACTTGAATATAACACATATAGTATATATAGCATATGCATCACATATGCATATATCATGCTCAAATTCGAATAACCTTTCGGGAAGGGTATGCCAAAACAGAAAGAGAAACAACAACAACAGCAGAAACCACAGACAATCGAAACACACCAAATGCAGCCTTATCATTCATTTGCACTGATATGCCCACATGCATGCATCTGTGTGTGTGTGTGTGTGTGTGTTTGTATGTGTGTTCGGTCACAGACCACAAACAAACAGCAGATCAAGTGTAATGCCTCAATCTGAAATTTTTACCACTGAAATTGCCCCCGTTTCAAAAAGGAAAAAAAAAGACAAAAACAAAAACAAAAACATTGCAAAATAAATATACAAAAGTTGATGCGACGAGGCGCGACTATTGCGGTTAAATGTGATAAAGAATGATATGGAATATTATGATATTACTATATAATATATACTATATACTATATATATCACATACTCTAGTGCATGGCAGGGCGCAGAAGAGAGGACGGCACGCAGCTGAGTCGAGTCCGATTAGTCGAGCGAGTGCAGTGCAACGATTTGTAGCGAAAAGTAAAAACGAAAGTTAAAGTGAATTTGGTTTCTTCTTCTTCTTTTTTGTTTGGTGCCAAAGGATTATCTAGCTGTATGTTATCGATAACAGAATGCGATATCCTTTAGTTTATTACAAAATAATTTTAAAAGTGTAGCATTAAGGCAAAGAAATGAAAGAATGAAAAAGTACATATATATATGTTTGTATAATATTAGAATCACTCGGAGCATAGTTTAGCTAGTATTGCTCTACTTATGTATGTAAATGCCAGCATCAGAATGCGATAAATATCAGTTGTCTGTTATCGAACAAGATAATTAAACTTGTTCTGCAGAACATTGGAGCCCAATTGAACAAGGCAAAACTTCCTACTATTTATCTTATGAGATATGCTGAATATATACATACATATTTGTTCTATATATTCTCTATATACAAGTGCTAAGAGAGTATATAGGTTTTATATGTGCCAATAATAAAAATAAGCAATTAGATTTTGCTCTTAGGCAGCTCTATTGCTTGCCTTATCTTTAACAGTTTTGAAGTGATGTGACTATTGGATAGTAATACTCATATTTTCTTTATATTTACCACTAAGATATCGCTTACTGCTGCTAGAGCTACTCTATAACTCCTCAACTACTCTTGCTCTTTCACTCCCACCCTAGCTAATGTTCCTCTCGCTCCCTTGCTCTTTCTTTAAGCAGAGATAATAATCTCATTGAGCTTTTCGAGCTGCACTTACTGGATTGCAGGAAATTTTTTAGTTTAACTTAAAGCTGGCAGCTGACCCAACTACGCCACGCACTCTCTCACTCTCTCTTTTGTACTCTTTCTCTTCCGCTCAGCTCTTCATCCGCTCTCTCGGTTTAATCCAGCTTCCCTACGCACGCACAGTTATGCGGAGATATTTGAATTAATTTGAGTGAATGCCACAGGAATTTGTGACCTTTGTCTGTGTGGCGCGCAAATACGCTAATGGGGCGTGGCCTGCGCCATGGGGGCAACTTTCTAAGCTCATTTGAAATGAACAGCGGGTGAAAGGTGGCAGCATACCAGCATACGAGTATATAAGCAGACAATATATAGATATGTATATATCGATTGTGTTTTTCTTTTTGGGCAGCTGCTGCGTCATTTGATTGCTGAAAGTGAATGAATTACTTTCTAGCTGGCAAAAAAACAATTGATTGAGCGATGGGTGATCACACACATAGCCCAGATTCGTAATTGTGCGATGCGACTATGGAATAAAGGTGAATAAAGGGAGGTCACATGGCAGAGTAACAATAAATGAAGTTTAATGGAATATATATATATATATATATAATTCTGATCAATAACCAGAGCCGACAGCTGGAAAAAGTTAAACTGTCTATTGTCTCTGTTGAGTTTACTTACAATCGATATATATCGATATACTTGATACAAAACAATAGCCAATATATGAGTTAGACAAATCCATATTTAAGCTCAAAGAGTTGACGAGGCATTCGTGTAAATTCTCTCTAAAGACTAAAGTCTCTATCGTTAAGCTAATCTCGATAAATATATGATAATAGGATTAAATAGCTATCTTATATTGTTAGATCTAACCTTATGTAATTCATTCAGTCTCGGCTTAACTGCACAAGCAGTGTATGCTGGACACTTGCGCTTGCTCATTCATCACAGATGCTGTGGCTAAATTTTCGTATTACCTTTTACTTTCGCCGCAGTTCAATAGACCCTGTAGATCGGACAGAGCAATAGCTGAGAGTAACCAACTGGCGAGATGGACCCACATGCACATCACAACGCACCCAATGTTGGTGAGTAGACTCCTAGGGATGCCTGATAGAGAGTGTCTCTATCGACAAATGTACATACATATATCCGTGTCTAATTCGCGCTAGAACTGTTAGATCATTCCATGCACGTCCACGATCATGCGAACATGCATCATGATCACGATCACATGGGATCACTGGATGCCACCACGCTAACGCCACCTCTGGCGACGCCCCACGGTGATATGCCGATGAGCATGCATGCGGGCCATCATCATGGCGGCACCGGCACCGGCATGGAGCACATGATGTCCATGGCGGTAAGAGCGCAAGCGGAAAAACAAAAGAGAGATTAAAATTTCAATTAGATTTTACTTGCATTTTTTTTTTCCCAATTTTTTATTTTTATTCAGTTTCACTTTGGCTACGATGAGACCATTCTCTTCTCATGGTGGCACATCGAGACGGTGGCTGGTCTGATTGGTTCGATGATAGCCATCTTTCTGCTGGCACTGCTCTACGAGGGCCTCAAATACTATCGCGAGTATCTATTCTGGAAGACATACAATCTGCTGGAGTATCGGCCCGTGACGGGGCCCCAGCGAAATCCGGAGGCGCCACGTCTTCCAACACCCGCCGCAGCTGCTCCATCGCCTGTGCAGTGAGTATATCGTTTATCGTAGATTTATAATTGTTGATAGTAGATCGAAAACCGAATATTACAGATCGGAGATTGTTGATCAAAGATCATTGACCGAAGATCGTAGATAATAAACCGTAGAATAAATATGTCAGATTCTAGATCACAAATCGGAGATCGAATATTGTATATTGAAGATCAGAGATCTAAGATCGTAAATGATATGCCGAATGTCATGAAGTTATAGAACGCAGTTTGCAGTTTAAAGCTCAATAATTATAGATTGAAGAAAAATGGCTATATGTCGAAGAATGTGGATTCTATATTGAACAATGACGATGGAAAATAGAAGATTGATGACTGCAGATCGTTGATCGTAGATTGAAAACTCAAGATCGTAATATCAATGATTGTATATAAAGGTTAAAAATTCAGTCAATATTTAAAGATATATATAGATTGTAGCTCAAAAACAGTGTAGATAGAATATTAAAGATGTAGTATATGGACGAACGCAGATCAAAGTTTGTTTATCGACTATCGAAGGTCAAAGATTGAAGATCGCTTTTCGAGTATCGTTTGTGCATGTCCTTTTGTATTTATTATTTTATTTTTTTAAGCTCCAATGCATGCGGATTTGCCATTGCTTTTATGTAACTCGTTGTATATATACATATATCAATTTATATATATAGTCTAATGCTCTTTATATATCATATATTTTTTTCTCTTTCTCTTTCTTTCGTTTACGTTGCCGTTTTATATGCGTCTCTTGTGTGTATCATACGCTTCTCGCCTCTGCGCTCATCAACTGTATCATAAAACAAACCAAACACAAAAAAAAAAAAAAAAAAAAAAAAAACTACAAAATTCAAATCAACTCAAAATTCGCTCGCGATTTCATGTAAATTATGCTCATCATCTTCCAAATATTTGATTTTTATAAATATAATCAATCATGATTTCTTACGTTTCCAATTTGATAACGATTACGATAACGATAACAATCTGATATTTGATATTGATTTCCCCATTTGTATACGTACACCCACCCACACACACAAACACGCAACCGTTACCCGTTTACCGTTAACTGTGCCCACGCCTCCAATATATATCTATATACATATATACTTATATATGTGTATATGTATACCTATATATATACATATTCATGCCCCCCAGATACGTTGGCGAAGTTGTGCACAAGCAACCGTAAGTATCCCAATATTCCCGCCGCCCCTTTTTTTTCATCCAAAACCTTATCCCACAATCTAGTCAGTAATACGATTATAAGCCATATGTCTTTCAATATACATATATGATTTCACCCTACATACGATATTATGTTTTGCAAATCCAATTAGCGCCCCTTTCCCCTTAAGTGTATCCGTTTCCAATTCTTTTTTTATGATCCGTACGAAACACTCGCGTCTGATTAGCTGTATGAGAAATTGTTACCTGAGACCCAATCACGATTACCTGCCCGGTTATCGGCTAAATTAACAATTATCAGTGACTAAGTCACCCACTGCACCAATGCGTAGCGATTCCAATTTGCAAAAACAAATTTTGTAACCAAATAATAATGTATATGTAATTTGTAGTTTCTAGTTAATTCAATTTAGTACAGTAAATGCACCAAATTACAGTCTATGGTTATATAATGTGTGTATATAGCGTATTAAACTAACTCCTCTATTTGAAAATAAAAATGATAACATAAGCAAAATGTCACTCCAGTTATTGTGGACGCCTTGTTAGTACAAGCAATTTTAACTCTCTCTCTCTCTCATTCTCTCTTCCTTGCAATAAAATTGTCAAAGTAAATACATATAATTAACGCAGCGAAGTCATTTTTAAATTCATTTCGAGTGCGCCAAAGTATCGATAGCTAACCAAAGCGTTAAAAACTAATGAACTAGTATAGGAGAATCGACTATCGCAAAAACTCTAACCGGAACTAGTTCTCCTTTAACTGCACCATGTTTATGTTTGAATTTCGTGTCATTTTGTTTGTTTATTTATTTGTTTATGTTGTTTTCTATCTCTCTCTTTGTCTCTTTAATACCACTCACACATTTTTTGTTTTTCCATTTACGGGGGGGTGTTAAAAGGCTAATGCATACAATACAAGATATAACTAATGAAGTATTTAATATTATACGCGCTATACAGACCCACAATGCTGTCCATCAATCATCTGTACCAGACGCTACTGCACGTCCTCCAGGTGACGCTGTCCTTCCTGCTCATGCTGATCTTCATGACATACAATGTCTGGCTCTGCATGATGGTCGTCCTGGGCGCTGGCGTTGGCTATTTCCTGTTCTGCTGGAAGAAATCGGTTATCGTCGATGTGACCGAACATTGTCACTAACAGCGCCCGATTGGAAATTCAATCAAAGAGGTGTTCCAAGTAGGCCCTGCGGAGCAGCTAAGTGCTCCAATTTCTCGAAATGTCAACAAAAGCAACCACACACACACATACAAAGACACAAGTTATCCAACACCCATACACCCATATAAAAACACATTTTTAGGTATTAAAATATAAATATACATATATATATATATAAATATACATATATATATATATATATCTACATATATATACTTTATCCGTGCTGAATAATCGGGGCAACGCATTTGCCAGCACTAATATTTTTTACAACTGTGAAATTTTTTAAAGAAATTTAAGACACAAAAAAAATCTGTATACATAAACAAAAAAGGAAAAGAAAAACAACTGCTTTGGGCACAGAATTCTTTTTCTTCGACTTTTGAGGTTAATTAGTTAGATAAGAAATTGTTAAAAGTTGTCCAGCTAAAAAATTGTAAAAATTGTATTAAAAAAAAAAAAAAAAAACAAAAAACAAAAACCAAATGAAATCAGGAAACAGTAAATCATTTGTTGTTAGAACTCAATGCTAAGCTAGCGAAACATTTCTCAATTGCTCAATGTTAATTGCTAATCGGGGGGCCCATTCACACGTGCATACATATTATTTTCTTTTTTTTTTTCAAATTATTTACATTACTATCCATATATAATTATGTTTTATACTTTTTAATTATATGCAATTTACATATGTACACAAATATATATGTATTATATTTTGCGTTTGTCAAAAGCGAAGAAAAACATTTGCTTCGCCTCAAAGTTTATGAATTTATAATTCCGTTTTAATAATGATATTGATCAAAATTGTATATATATATATATATATATATATATATATATATATATATATATGCATGGCTATATACATATGTATATATGTATGTATAAATTCATATATACATTGCTGTAGATATTAATTGTAAATGCAAATGCAAACAACAAATGGCAACAAAACTATAATACGTATACATTATCTATATAAATATATAAATATATACACAATTGCTAAAAAGAAACCAGTTGGCTTTTTTAATATTCGTTTACTAAGTGAGAGCAGTATTACTCTATAAATTATATGGGACGCTCTTTGGGACTCTTCACAACTGACGATATACATATGTATAAAAACGGATGCTGATCAACAGAGATTTGTTAGAAATTGACAAGACTTGGCGATTCGAATTTGAAATGTAACTGCCAATACTCAGATTGGTTCAATTTGAAAGGAGCGAGCTCCAGATTAAACAAAGCTGTGAACCAGCTACTTTCGTTCACTTGTCACTGAACGAAACTAAATTTCGATAACGATAACAGATTTGTACTTTTTGGCTAGTCTGTTTTAAAACCCAAATGTTGAGAAGCAACAGACTGTGGGCTGGCAAATAAAACTCTATTCAACACCTGTAAAAAAAAAAACCCGCGTAGAAATAGAAACAAACAAGATCATTTTCAGGATTGCGCAATTTTTGCATAGTTTTTGTATTTTTTTTTTTATTGATTTTTTCCTCGTTTTTTGGTTTTAATTTTTTTTTTGTCGTTTTTATTTTGTTTTGTTTCAATAAAAAATTATAGCGATTTTGAATGTTATTATCATTAATTGTAATAGGTATTAAGTGTAGATGTAAGTAATATATATGCGTGTAATAATTAAAAACTCGCCTTTATATGGACTACATTTTCTGTGTTACTTTTTTTTTTTTAAGCAATTGAATTTGTAATTTGCTTCACTTTTCTTTTTTAAATGTAATTATTAATTGGTTCTGCATTTCTTTTATTGTATTCATGTATGCGAATCAAATGATTATTAAAAAAAAATATATACTTAATATATATGATTTATATATTATTATATATATTTTTGCTAAATACATAACGAAAGGCGGATACGTCAATATCCTTCACAAAGCTCTCTAAACAAATTGGACAAAATTAATACAAATTAACAGAACCGATTACGATTATATATATATATATATATATATATATATATATATATATATATATATATTGCCAATGTTTGTGAAAGATACAACGTGGCCAAAATAGAATTAAATCTTTAACAATTGTGTGGACCGCGTTTGTTGTTCGTTTAGCAACAAACGGAAAAGGATAATGGGGTGGGATTAATTTACTGATAATATATGTATACATACACATATATATTCACATATGTATATATATACATAAGTATATAAAGAAAAAAAATGAGATAAATTGAAATTCACCTCGTATCTCATGCTTGAATACAGTTAGCATGAGTGGAAGATACAGTGAGCCCGTCACTTTCGCTGCTCGCTACTCGCTACTCGTTCCGCACAAATCGTTACTTGCTATACTCGTTACTTATTACTCGTTGTTCCTTTGACTAGGCACTCCATGGCGTTTGCATTCGTCTGTCTTGAAGAAACATAACTGGTGTTTGTTGAGGGTTGGCAAAGCAAGTTACCTGGAGTAGCTCCACATTTGGGGCCCAGGCATACAATGCTCTCTCTCTCTCTCTCTCTCTCTCTCTAGCTCTCTAAAACGGAGTGTGTCACTTGCAAATTGCAGTTTGAAGGATGAAGATTGAAGATTGGAAGTAGATGATCGTTCCTTGGATCCTGCAAATGTTTGTAGAGACTAGCATCAGCATACAGATATGACACCTGAATATTTCATTTTCATTTTTAAAAATAAACTAGAATAATATAGCACCCGAAACTTCTGAAGAAAAAATTCTGTTTTGGATATATGAGCATGTAATAAAGGTATATAATTACGATATACGCGCGCATGACTTCATTAATATATTATTATATCACAAAAATTTCAGCAAATATATATATATAGATTTATATAGGTATATATGTATTTAGTTGGACCCATCGAGAAAAAGCCAGTACATATTAAGAGAGAGTGTATCTGTGTATCTGTGTTGTGTGTGTGTGTGTGTGTGTGTTGTGTGTGTGTGTGGGTATAGGGGAGTGGACGGATTGGATTAAGTGTTGCTAACCATTTGTAACCTAGAGCTGCTTAGATATTAGGGATATTTATATTTAAGGCTTAACATTATTTAGTGCATGTGAAATTTTTTAGTAGATTTTTAGTCAAAGTTTAACTGTATTTATATATTATTTATATAAATATTTATAAATGAATTTATAAAACATGAGACATACACAGAGTACACGCTTTGGCAATCTCGGGGTTGGGGTATACAAATTCGTAAAAGGTCGTGGCTGCACTCGCCTATAAATACAGATCTATCAAGAATATATATATATAATATATATATATATGTACATCAGTAAATGATATTCAATTGCAAATACCTCTTGTTCATTGATTCGATAGTTCGATAACCAATTCAAAGCGAATATCAATACATATACATAAATATATAAATAAATAAATATATTTATTGATATTATCTTGTTATCTTCTTTCCCATTTCGATTCATACACATTGAGAAGCACAACAATAAACATGAAAACACTTTCGGCCTAGCCGAAGTCCCTATGCCCCTGCCAATTCATTAAAAATAACTAAATTAAATTAGATTAAATTAAATAAATATAAACAAATATAAATAAATTTAAAAATTTAATATTTAATAAGCCAATTTTTTTTTTAATAGATATATTATATACTATTCTGTGTATATAATTATCTTTATATATATATATAATTATAGTTATAAAATTTCGTGGCAAAAATCTTTTTTTAAACAACTACAGACCAAGAATGTATGTATTATATATTCACATAATATAAAGTTTAGTTATTTGGAAAAGGCATACATATATAGTAGTTAATTGAAGAAAATGTACCTGACGCACTTGCGAGTCTCGGAAAGCCGTTTTAACCGGTTCGTGTGTTGTTCAGTGTGATCGGGCCTTTAGTTAAGTTCGATTATTGTATTCAATTCAATTATTTCACTCTTCCTACTGAACGACTACAGCACAGATTCATTGATTGATAGACAACAGTGAACAAGAGATAGAGAGATAGAGAGAGAGAGAGAGAGAAAGAGTTTCTGTGTGTATGTGCGTGTGTGTGTATGTGTGTGAGCGATAGAGGATTACATACCTCTGGGGTCGGATTAACCATTAACGTATACAAGAACTCAAGCTTAAGGCAACCCTGACACTGATCGGTTGACAAAAATACGCAATAGAACGGATCGTGATTGGATCGTAGATCCCTGGTTCGGCTCTGTACCGCTGTACCGAACCATTGCGAACCACCAAAGCACATGCCATTCCCATGCAAACGCGATATCTGTGTGGGTGTTCCATTACATCATAATATATAGTAGTATATATGAATTTACTTAAAAGAATTGTCTATATATATTTATTTATATGTATAATTTGTGTTTTGTTTTATAGCTATTTATTTATGTTTTGGTTTTTTTTTTTTTAATTTTATTTCTTTTTGTATTTTTGATGTTAGTTAATTTGTTGTCGAGTGGTAAATACCTGGTACAATCAATTTGAACGTATCTCCAATAACAAGTACGACAAGGATACTCTCATTCCCAGCGTTCTGTGAGTTATATTCAGTTTGTTTCTTGTTTTTTTTTTTAAATATATTTTTCGGTCGCTGTCGCAGTCTCTTTCTGTGTGTGTGTGTGTGTGTGTGTGTGTGTAGTGAATGCTGTACCCATTAACCAAATTGAACTAACCTGCTTCCATTATTTAAGAATTACACTTATCTCTCATCTCATTTCATCTCATGGGAATGGATGCTAACCTCAACAGACTGGAACTTGTAATCCTTGTGTTCTGGTAATTCCACTTTTTACGATCTACCAGTGCAACGAGAGACTCGACTCTTTTGTGTTTTGCCTGTTTCGGTTCTCATTTTGTTCCGGTGCAGATGCGAACTAGTTTGGCATTGTGACAAAATGAGTGCGTGGCGTTGGAATGGATGGAATTGGCACACGTCTAACTCCTACAGCGTGCCGTGCAATAAAGATTACTTTGATATGATAGAGCAACTGAAGCAATTTCAATAAAATTGATTTAAAACTTGTGAACTTTTAAATTTGATTTTGCATAATATTTTGTATTTTTTAAAGCATCTGAATGAAACTATAAATATGTTCCAATTTTGCATTCCTACCAGCTGCACCTCCTTTTTATTTTTTTGTTTATATACAGACAATCGGGCTTCTCTAAAAAAAATACACGGCAGCAGACTGATTTCATATTTGATTTCACTATTTTCAAGCCGCTGCACTAAGAGTAGGCGTAGAGCTAACGGATAAATACAGATCTAGAAAGGACCGAAACAGGCGAGTCTCGTGCAAATATAAAACTGTTATCTAGTAAATAAACAATTTGTGTTTGGTTCTGTGTGTGTGTTGTGTGATTTTAAAGTGAATTTAAGGTATCTTAGTTCTCTTTAAAAAATTGTTATTTAAGATTTTTGTTTTTTAGACATTTTGTGCCTGTCTCTGTACAGATGGGAGATTACACATGGAGTATATATATAATTTTTTTTTTGGTTGGACTACGAGTACGTGTACAAGTTGGAGTTATATGAATAGCGTTATAGATAGTCGGTTGTTGCACTCACCTCAGATCCTTAGCATGTTTGGCACGGGTGCACGCGTGTCACACACACACATGCGTGCCGTTTAAACTGTCTGATCATAATGTTCATTTTTTTTTTTATAGATTATTTAAATGTGTTATTATTATTTTGTTTTGGAGTACCTCGATGCTGCATGGAGTATGGTGATGGTGGGAGAGGGGCGTGGCACTTGGCCAGAGACGTTGATGTTGTTGTTGTTGTTGTTGTGTAGTATCTTCAGCTAACTTTGCATTTTGCGACGTTTCATTAACAAGAGTTTCTTATTTTGCTTTTTTGTTTTGTGTTTTTTTCTTTTCTTTTCTTTTATCATAGTTTGTTGCAGTTTTTGCTTCGTATGTTAGCTGTTGCTCTTTGTTGTTGCTGTTGTTGGTATTATTTTGATTGTATCCTAGTAACGGCTGCGACTGCGACTGCGACCATGCCGCTCCCGACTGTCGTGTCGATAATGATGATTGTGACTGCTGCGTCGACTGCTGCTGCTGCTGCTGTTGTGGCTGCCGCTGCGCGAATACGAATGGCCATGATGCGATTTATGATGATCTGTGCAAAAGGGTCGAAAGACAATTAGAGTTAGTAAAGTAAATTTAACAAATTATAAAGCTGAAACTGAAACTAAATAACTGTGCCGTGCGCAAACTTACGATGCCGCCTGTCCGACGATTGACGATTGGGCGGATAGTCACGACCGCGTTCCCGATAGTCGCGCTGATCGCTGCACGAATGCAAGTGCAAAAGCAGCACATAGAAAGAGAGAGAGAGATATACATGAATATATATACATATATATATAATTGTATAGATGCTTTACCGCCTGCTGTCGTAGCTGTTGTGAAAACGTTGCACACGATCATCACGTCGCCTGCGCTCCTCCTCTTCGTGCTCCTTTTGACGACGCTCATTGATCTCGGCGACAGCATTGCGCAGCTTAGAGTAGCCCAAATGCTGCTTGCCCATCAGATGATCCTCGATGCGCTGCTGTGCATCGCCCACAATGAGAAAGGCACCGCATATTTCGCACACCTTCATTTGTTTCTCGGACAGCACTTCGTGCGACCAATTCGCCATCGATTGTTTGCCGTCGGCCTTGTCATCGGCTGAGGGGGACACGGCTCCTGTGGCGCTAATTGTGGGCGATGCGCCTTCGCTTGATGCCGTTGTAGGTATTGCTTTTGCCTCATCGACGATTTCCTTCATTTCTTTGCCATCGAGCGCATTCGTATCACTGGCTACGTTTTCTATATTGGCGACCGGACTAGCAAGTGGCGGCTGTTCCAGATTTCCGGCTTCAGTCGCGTTTAGTGTTGGTGTGGTGGGCGTGGTTGCAGGTGTCGTTGCTGTTACTGTTGGTGTTGGCGGAGGCGCACGCAGTTTGTGATAGCTTTTAATGTGCGCCTCATACTGCTGAGTCAACGTTTCCTTCTCCTCCTTGAGCTCCTCGCACAGGGCCATCAGATCCTGCGCCTGATCCACATCGCCACGTATGCCCGCCTCCTCAGCCTCGGCCATCAGTTTGTTGATGCGTGCGCTTAGATTGTTCAGATGCTCCTGCTGCTTGGCAGCTTGCGACATTGTGCCCGACGGATGGTCACGCTGCATCAGCTGCAAACGCTGCTTCCCCTTCTGTATTTTCCGATCGACATCGTGCAACATTACATTGCAGAACCGCAGAAACTCATCTTCCGTATGGCGTTTGCGCTGCGACGGTCGCGCCTCCTCATACAAATGTTTCGCTTCCTCGTCATGGATGCGTGCGCAAGGACCCAAATCCGCACGAGTATTAATAAATAGATCGTGCGGACAGAATTTCACATTGTAGAATTGACAGAACTGAAAAAGCAGAAAATATTGCAAAATTAATATCCATTGTATAAATAAATATAATATCTTAGATGTAATTCTGTGCTGACATATATGTACATATATTTGAAATTTAAACTGTTTACAAATATTAAATTATTGCAATTGGTATTGAAGCAAATCTGTCTAATTTCAGTTACACAGAATTTGTGCACCTGAAAGGAACGTAAACAATGTTGAGTTGCGCTACCGAAAGCATAATTAGATCGTACCACAACTTTCGCTATGCAGTGTGCGTAGCCGGCAATAAAAACAATGCAATTAAAATCATCATAAATAGGTGAAACGGCAATTGACTTTGCCAAGAAATGCGATTATATCACAGTGTGGACATCTATTATAATCATGCCTATATTATGCATAATCTGGTTGCGACTTACCTCTGGATCTTCCCAATTGACCGCTTGCCCAGCCTCAGATGGGTGCAAATTTCGATTGCGACCCATTAGCTCATCGAGCATTTGTCTGGCAGCGTCCACCATTTTAGCTGTATGTGTACTATGTGTGTATGTATGTGTGTGTGTGTATGTGTGTGTGTGTGTGTGTGTGTATTAGGTGAACTGCTGCTATTACAGACTGGCTTAAATCAGTCGACAGTCGCAGGTGTTGTGCAAACTTCGTTGCTAATATTGTGCTAGTGTAGCGCACGTTTATTAAACGTATTCCATTGAATTGATTCTACTGAGTATATTCCTCGTTGATCGAATTCCGGGATCAATAATTCCCTAGTCAGCTCACACGCGTTAGCGATGGGAACTTACACAAAAATTCACCGTCACAATAGCAATTATCGCATTGTATTGTAATATTGCCAGACAGTTTGACGATGGCAATGTATTTCATCGCGCTCGTGACTATCGATACGTTTTTAATTTAAATCAAGTAGTAGCAATACAGTATTAATGATAACAATATTTTATATAAAAAATTATGAGCTGAATATGCAATTGAATTCTTAAAATGAGCGCAACAAGCACACACACACATCCATTTACGCAAAGCGATTATTGAGTAGTTAAACTATCGATACTTCATATAAAGCTGCTGACAGCGCGAATGTCAAAAAAGGCGCGAAAATTGGCACATAGAAAACACGCAGTAAATAGCATCAGAGTCGGTACACAATTTTTCGCGCATTTCAGAGTTATTTGTTGTGAAAGAATAAAACGAAATGGATGTTGCGGATGCACAAATCGGTCAGCTGCGCGTTAAGGATGAAGTTGGCATACGCACCCAAAAACTCTTCCAAGATTTTCTGGAGGAATTCAAAGAGGATGGAGAAATTAAATATACTCGCCCTGCCGCCAATCTCGAGTCGCCCGATCGCTGCACACTGGAAGTGAGCTTCGAAGATGTGGAGAAATATGATCAGAATCTAGCTACGGCCATTATTGAGGAATATTATCATGTGTATCCGTTTCTCTGTCAATCCGTATCCAACTACGTGAAGGATCGCATTGGCCTGAAGACCAACAAAGATTGTTATGTGGCCTTCACGGAGGTGCCGACGCGGCATAAGGTGCGCGATCTCACCACCTCAAAGATTGGCACACTCATCCGCATCTCCGGCCAGGTGGTTCGCACACATCCCGTCCATCCCGAGCTTGTGTCCGGCACCTTCATGTGCCTCGACTGTCAAACGGAAATCAGGAATGTAGAGCAGCAATTCAAGTTCACCAATCCGACCATTTGTCGCAATCCCGTGTGCGCAAATCGTCGTCGTTTCATGCTGGATGTGGAGAAGTCACTCTTCCTCGACTTCCAGAAGATTCGCATCCAGGAGACGCAGGCGGAGCTGCCACGCGGTTGCATACCGCGCGCCGTCGAGATCATCTTACGATCCGAACTGGTGGAGACGGTGCAGGCTGGTGATCGTTACGATTTCACCGGCACCCTTATTGTGGTGCCGGATGTGAGCGTATTGAGCATGCCCGGCACCAGAGCCGAAATGGGCTCCCGCCACAAACCAGGAGAGGGCGGCGACGGCATCACAGGACTCAAGGCTCTAGGCGTGCGAGAGCTCAATTATCGCATGGCCTTCCTCGCATGCAGCGTACAGGCGACTACGGCACGCTTTGGCGGCACGGATCTGCCCATGTCCGAGGTAACGGCGGAGGACATGAAGAAGCAGATGACCGATGCAGAGTGGCAAAAGATCTACGAGATGTCCAAAGATCGCAATCTCTATCAGAATCTGATCAGCAGCCTCTTCCCCTCGATCTATGGCAATGATGAAGTGAAGCGAGGCATACTACTGCAGCTCTTCGGAGGCGTAGCCAAGACCACCACGGAGAAGACTTCGCTGCGTGGCGACATAAACGTTTGCATTGTCGGCGATCCGAGTACAGCCAAATCGCAGTTCCTCAAGCAAGTCTCCGATTTCTCGCCGCGCGCCATCTACACCTCGGGCAAGGCATCCTCCGCAGCGGGTCTCACTGCCGCCGTGGTGCGTGACGAGGAGAGCTTCGATTTTGTGATTGAGGCGGGCGCCTTGATGTTGGCAGACAATGGAATCTGTTGCATTGATGAGTTCGATAAGATGGATCTGCGCGATCAGGTGGCCATACACGAGGCCATGGAACAGCAAACCATATCAATAGCTCGCGCCGGTGTTCGAGCCACACTCAATGCACGTACATCCATTCTGGCCGCTGCGAATCCCATCAACGGACGCTACGATCGCTCCAAGAGTCTTCAGCAGAATATTCAGCTGTCGGCTCCGATTATGTCGCGTTTCGATCTGTTCTTCATTTTGGTGGACGAGTGCAACGAGGTGGTGGACTACGCCATTGCACGAAAGATCGTCGATTTGCACTCGAACATTGAGGAGTCGGTGGAGCGAGCGTACACGCGTGAGGAGGTGCTGCGCTATGTGACATTCGCACGCCAATTCAAGCCAATCATTGGCACGGAGGCGGGCAAGATGCTCGTGGAGAACTATGGGCATTTGAGACAGCGCGACACCGGCTCCTCGGGTCGCAGCACCTGGCGCATAACCGTGCGCCAACTGGAGTCGATGATACGGCTTAGCGAGGCCATGGCTAAGCTGGAGTGCTCCAATCGAGTGCTTGAGCGCCATGTGAAGGAGGCATTCCGTTTGCTCAACAAATCCATTATTCGTGTCGAACAGCCGGACATTCACCTGGACGATGATGAGCCTCTGGATGCAGACGATGGCATAGAGCACGATATTGACATGGAGAACAATGGTGCGGCCGCCAATACAGATGCTGATGCCCTAGAAACCTCGGGCAGTGCTGTCCAAAAGAAGAAGTTCACGCTATCCTTCGAGGACTATAAGAATCTATCCACCATGCTGGTGCTGCACATGCGTGGCGAGGAGGCCCGCTGCGAGGTGGAGGGCACTGATACGGGCATGCGGCGAAGCGATGTTGTCACCTGGTATCTTGAGCAGGTGGCTGAACAAATTGAGTCCGAGGATGAGCTCATCTCAAGAAAGAACCTCATCGAAAAGCTAATCGATCGTCTCATCTATCACGATCAGGTTATCATACCTCTGAAAACAACCAATCTGAAGCCCTTCTCCAAGAGCCCCAGAGCATCATTTGTCGATGATGAGCTGGAAAACGATCCGCTCCTTGTGGTCCATCCCAATTACATAGTGGAGTAAGCTCCAATAACTGGGCTACTCTACAATCATTCACACATTTATTTCTTTTCATTTATAGTTAAGTTTGCCCGTGTTTTTATTTCTTCTATTCACTATATATTCCATATTTACAACTAATTTGTCTAAAAACATTGTTTTAGGTTAGGTTTCATTTATTTTATAAGTATTAACATTAAGAATTAAATGTAATTTAAGGTAATTTACATTTAAATGCTATAGAAGTATAATCTTAAGCCGTACAAATTTCTAAACTTTTCAAATTTATGCATTCATACATAATTTTTTTTTTTAATATTTAAATTTTGTAGATTATAACGTGAACAATAAAAATATATTTTCTTGAATCTAAAAATATTCAAATTACCATCTATCGATATATTAATCATTTCCAAAGTTTTTCCACTTGCTGCCAAGAACAGGTTCACGAACTGCACAAAAAAGGAGCGCAGGATCAAATAGTGAAGCGAATCCCAAGTACATCGATTCATTTGCACTGCAGCCCAGAATCTGACCAGCTTTTGGCGTAAAAAATAACGGAACTACACACATTTCGATTGTTTGGTTTTTTTTTAATTGTACATATGCGTTGGTAAATTGCCTAATTTATGACAAAGGCGGAGCAAAACAAGAAATAGAAAACTACACACAAAGCTTCTGTCCGCCTTGGCATCCCTAACGTTCAAAGGTGTAGTGTTTGACGCCGTCAGCGGGATATTGCTTGGCGGCCACTGGCCGATACATTTTCTTGTCCTCGAGCCAATAGTATAGAGCAAAGCAGCCACCCATGACGCCAGCGAAGCACAAAACGTAGTAGCTAGTGCTGTAGCGGGGATAATCGGGCTGCGAGTAGCGATCCTCACTATACAAATCATGATCTGCTGAAATCTACAAGAAAGCAAATATATATATATATAATCAGTATTCTCTTAGTTATAACTAAACAAACTTACTGGCTCATTGAAGTTGCGTTTGATCTCGGGATAGTCATAAGGATAGTAGTTATCTTTATTCTCTACACCAAGGCCGCCACCAACTTTTGGATAATCGCCATATCCCAGGCCATTATCCGCGTAGGGTTTGTACTCTTCGGGCAGCAGATAATATTTCTTGGCCGCTGCCTCGCGTTCCTTTTGTGTTTTAGGGAATGGCCCCGGCTTGTAGTCCTTATTCCAGCCGGCAACTGTAAATAGAGCGACAAATGCAATTGTTAATAGCCCGTTCGCAAAAGTTACGTAAACAAAACAGAAACTTCAGCAAAATGCACTTACGATTGCGGGCAATCTGAACCTGCAGAGCTGGATTGACAGCGCTCAGTTTCTTGACCAGAGGTAGAGATTTCATTAACGCAGACATTGTGTAGGCAATGGCGTTAGATGCTCCTCAATTTACAATTTATGCACACCAATTTTTTTGCTCGCCTCGCAGCAACTCGGCAGACGGCAGTCACAGCTGATGCTTAGAGGTGAGCGATAACACTACTTTAACTGCTCACTACGATTAATGTGTTTATCGATATATACTGGGAATCAATCGCCTATCGCACTTATTGTTATTGTTGTGTTGCGTGCCTGGTCCCCGCCAGTTGGAGAGCGAGTGAAATATACGCGGCTTTATTCTGTTTGGCATTTGCTGTATTTAACTATTTATACATATTCATTATAAAAATGGTGTTACCGCTTTTGCAACGCTCTACGCTTCGTGGCGTTCAACAGTTGACCAAGCCATGGGCGAGCGCAGTGTGCAGTCTTCGCATGGTAAGGAGATTTATCGTGGAGTGTGCGCGCTTATGTAATTTTACATTTTAGTTTTTGCCTGCACTGCCCCTTTTGGCAAACTATTAATACCTGAGTGCAACACTCAAGAGCCTTGAGCAGAAAACAAACCTCTCTAAAATAAACACACACACACATTGCAGTTATTTCCAATTGGAATCATCATTGTGGCAATTGCCGGCATTTCATAATCAAGTATACTATGCAAATGTGGGGTGATTATATGAGATGGTACACTGATAATGAGACAAATTGGTGGAGGAGAGGCTGGTTATGAATTAAAACCATCGTTTAAGTCTTGTTACTCTTTCGCAACAAGTTGTACACAAGTCCAATAAGATGCAAGTTCGTTATGTGGAACACATTTACTATTTAGTCCAATTGAATATTTGCATTACCAACTGGAACTTAGAGTGAGAGTTTCAAACAAGGATTCAGCTTTAAATTTGTTTCAAATAATTTAAGTTGCATATGATTGCTCAAAATGAAATGGACCATGAAGAGGAAAGAGCTTGCAGATTTGGCATTATATCTTACCATATCCATGCAACTGATTGTCTTCAATATATCTTGTATTGCAAATGTTTTTACCAACAAAATCTTATAAGATATGCAGAACACAATTGCAGCTTGAAGAAATTAGTTTTCTATAGGGTATTTTTGGGTCAATAATCATTTCATTGAATACAATTTTACACGCATTGAATATATTTACATACATATTCTAGGTTTTAAAAGCATACATATGTATGTGCATATTACATATTTTGAAAACTCGCTCTGTCAATAAACTAAAAAAAAGTCAATTATTCAGGTTTTTTTTACAATGAAAACCGGTTAATTGTATTTAGTTGATGTTCTAATTGGAATTCAATTACCACATAACTGTGCGAACTCTATCTAGCCTATCATCCACACTGCTTGACATCCACTAACTACCGTTGCTCGTTAACGCCGCTTCTGCTCTGCTCTAATCTCCCACATTTGAATAGTTTTTTTTTTTTACTCGATTGTCTTATGTTTAGCACTTGTGGGTTATGGCTTGTTTACATATTACGGGTCTATAAAGTATAAATCTCGTACCCACACACACATGTAAGCAGATTAGCTCACAGTAAAACACATGCACACATACGCAGGCAAACAGGCATAAATTGCGCTGAGCAGCAAAAAGCGCGCCCCGTGGGTCGCAATCCCCTTTTTCGGCATAGGCGCACTTTCAATGCTCTACAGGAGTCGATTAATGAGTTTGAAAAGCACGTGACTAGAGGAATAAAACTAGTCTAATAATTTACTCATGTCAAAGCTAAATCAGTCTTTAAGCTGCGTCATTAAGTTCAGTTCAAGTTCAATTGAATAGGTCCTTCATGAACCGTGCTCAATGAACAATCAACTGTATATCCTTTCTGAGCTACTGCGTAAATGAACTAATGAGCAAAATTGAGCTTCCTCATAGCAATTGAACTAGTTTGGCCAACGCTCGTGTGAACTTTTGAATCACATTTAAGGACAGTTATTTGCGGAATTCAACAGAAGTTACCAACTGTAGTGTAAGGCATCTGCGAATCATGCTGGCCCAACCCAAACAACACGCCTTACTTGCTGAGCTTGTTCTTCTTGCTTTGATTTTTCGCCACTGTCCGCATTTTGCTGTTGTCGACTTATCTGATTCGCCAGTCATCCGACGGAGCCGCTGGTGAACGGAATCGTTTAATTGCGAGTAGCTAATTCAAACATAATGGTCAGCCACCTTGATTACATACATACAAATGTGTTTTTATATAAATATGTATACCCTTTAATATATATATATATACATATACATATCCTCTCTTGCAGGCGTCTCAGGAGTTTCGCGTGGAGAGCGACACCTTTGGCGAGCTGAAGGTGCCCGCTGATAAATACTATGGCGCCCAGACAATGCGCTCTCAGATCAACTTTCCTATTGGCGGACCCACCGAACGCATGCCGGCAAGCATTTGAATAATATTACTTAATCGTTAAGCTAATCACTAATAGTGAGTTCGCAACAGAAACCCGTTGTCCAGGCTATGGGCATCTTGAAGAAGGCAGCTGCAGAGGTCAACAAGGAGTTTGGCCTCGACCAGAAGGTCAGCGAGGCCATCTCGAAGGCCGCTGACGATGTGATCTCTGGCAAGCTATACGACGATCACTTTCCCCTAGTCATCTGGCAGACGGGCTCTGGCACTCAGAGCAACATGAATGTCAACGAGGTGTGTCCACTTGTTAACCATAATCCTGTATTCTTGGCTCATCTATTTGGTCATACATTCATCAGGTCATCAGCAATCGCGCCATTGAGTTGATGGGCGGCAAGCTGGGCTCCAAGGCGCCCGTGCACCCGAACGATCATGTGAACAAGTCGCAGAGCTCCAACGACACCTTCCCCACGGCCATTCACATCTCGGTCGCTCTGGAGTTGAACAACAATCTGAAGCCGGCGATTAAGACGCTGCACGATGCGCTGGCCGCCAAGTCGAATGAGTTCAAGGATATCATCAAGATCGGCCGCACCCACACCATGGACGCTGTGCCCCTGACCCTTGGCCAGGAATTCAGCGGTTATGCCCAGCAGCTGGCCTACGCTCTGGAACGCATCGATGCCTGCCTGCCGCGTGTCTACGAGCTGGCTCTGGGCGGCACTGCCGTCGGCACCGGTCTGAACACGCGCAAGGGTTTCGCCGAGAAGTGCGCCGCCAAAATTGCCCAGCTAACGGGCCTGCCCTTTGTCACTGCCCCCAACAAGTTCGAGGCTCTAGCTGCACGCGATGCCATGGTTGAGGTGCACGGCGTACTAAACACCATTGCTGTCAGCCTGATGAAGATTGCCAATGATATCAGATTTCTGGGCTCGGGACCACGTTGCGGCTTGGGTGAGCTCTCACTGCCAGAGAACGAGCCGGGCAGCTCCATAATGCCGGGCAAGGTGAATCCCACACAGTGCGAATCACTCACGATGCTCTCCGCCCAGGTGATGGGCAACCAAGTGGCCGTCACTATCGGCGGCGCCAATGGACACTTCGAGCTGAACGTGTTCAAGCCACTGATTGTATCCAATGTGCTGCGCTCAATTCGCCTGCTCTGTAAGTAACGATCCTAGCTATCCCAAGCCGATCTCATCCATTTGTTCTTCCTTCTCACCTTGCAGCCGATGGCAGTCGCACCTTCACGGCCAACTGTGTGAACGGCATCCAGGCGAACAAGGAGAACATTGCCAAGATCATGAACGAGTCTTTGATGCTGGTGACAGCGCTCAATCCGCACATTGGCTACGATAAGGCCGCCAAGATTGCGAAGACAGCGCACAAGAACGGCACCACATTGAAGGAGGAGGCCATCAATCTGGGCTACCTGACGGAACAGCAGTTCAACGAGTGGGTGCGACCAGAACAGATGTTGGGACCCAAATAGATATTGATCCAACCACAATCAGTTTTAAGCGAAAAGTCGACTTTGCCTTAACTGTCAGAATATATTTGAAAGCTAGACGGCATACATATATCCGAACTGTTCAGTCTCACTCCGGAAATCAAATAAAAAGCATCTTTTTTTTTCGTCTTGAACATAAACTTTATGAAAAGAAACGAATAGATTTTGCATTTGAATTTTTACCAAAATTATCAATTGAAAGAAACACTTGGTCGAAATGTTTTGCAAAAGGCGTAACCTGCTGTGCCCACCGCATATGTTCGTGAAGAGCTGGCATCATCATTTGGCCACGACGCTCTCGCTGCAAAATAAATCAAAGGGCGTAAGTTGTGTGGCCTGCAGCATCCGGCTGACTGCCATCTGATTCGTTATCATCCATTTGCAGGATGAAAAGTTTCGCGTGGAGAAGGACACCTTTGGCGAGCTAAAGGTTCCAGCGGATCGACTCTATGGCGCGCAGACTATGCGCTCGGTGCTCAATTTTCCGATAGGCAGCATTGGCGAACGTATGCCGGTAATTATACTCTTGCCGTTCTCTCTCACGCTCCCTCCTCCACCTTCTTTCCTCTGACAACGATTGCAATCAAATCAAATCAAATCAAATAAAATCCATCTTCAACAGAAACCCGTCGTTCAGGCCATGGGAATTTTAAAGAAGGCCTGTGCAAATGTCAATAAAGAATTCGGCATGGATGCCAACATAGCGGATGCTGTATCCGCCGCCTGCGATGAGGTCATCTCTGGCGAATTCTATACACAAGGCCATTTCCCGCTGGTCATCTGGCAGACGGGCTCCGGCACGCAGACGAACATGAACACAAACGAGGTTATTAGCAATGCAGCCATCAAGGCACTGGGCGGCGAACTCGGGTCCAAGAAGCCCGTGCATCCCAACGATCACGTGAACAAGTCGCAGAGCTCCAACGACACCTTTCCTGCTGCCTCGCACATCTCGGTGGCTTTGGAGCTCAATAGGCGTCTTATACCAGCCATTTCGTATCTGCGGGATGCATTGCATTGCAAGGCTGTCGAGTACAAGGATATCATTAAGATCGGGCGCACCCATCTGATGGACGCCGTGCCCATGACGCTGGGCCAGGAGTTCAGCGGCTATGCCCAGCAGCTGACGAATGGGCTAGCACGTATCGATGCGTGTCTGCCGCGTGTCTATGAGCTAGCCCTGGGAGGCACAGCCGTGGGCACCGGACTCAATACGCCTAAGGGCTTTGCCGAGAAGGTATCGGCGCGCATTGCCGAGCTGACCTGCCTTCCCTTTGTCACAGCGCCCAATTTCTTTGAAGCTCTAGCTGCACGCGATGCCATGGTCGAGGTTCATGGCGCACTGAATACTATTGCCGTCAGCCTTATGAAGATTGCCAATGATATACGGTTCTTAGGTTCGGGACCGCGTTGCGGTCTGGGGGAGCTTTCGCTTCCAGAGAACGAGCCGGGCAGCTCCATAATGCCGGGAAAGGTAAATCCCACACAGTGCGAATCCTTGACTATGATATGTGCCCAGGTGATGGGTAACCAGGTGGCGGTAACAGTAGGTGGAGCCTTTGGTCACTTCGAACTCAACGTATTTAAACCTTTAATTGTGTCCAATGTGTTGCGCTCTATACGCTTGCTTGGTGAGTAACCAGGTGGGGGTTATCATCTGCAGGCATATAAACATATTCTCTTTGCAGCGGATGGTGGCGTCAATTTTAGCAAAAACTGTGTGGAAGGCATTGAACCGAACCACGAGCGCATTGCCAAGATCATGAACGAGTCTCTGATGCTGGTAACGGCTCTTAATCCCCATATCGGATATGATAAGGCCGCCTCAATAGCCAAGACGGCGCATAAGAATGGTACCACACTTAAACAAGAGGCACTCAAAGCTGGCATTACCGAGGAACAATTTAAGGAATGGGTTGACCCTAAGAAGATGTTGGGTCCCAAGTAAATGTATCATTTTTATCGAGTACTTTTAAATTTGAATAAAATATCTGACTGAGAACATATCAATTTTATCGCCTTACATTTTGTATTTTTAACTATCGATTAGGCATAATATCATCTATCGATTGTATTTCAGTACAACTCTGTGCAACAAACCGACAGCTGTTTGTGTTTGTGTTTGTGAACTTCGTCTTATTATTATAAAAATTAACCAAAAATCGAACTCGGGTGCAAAAACAAATTATATTTTTGGCTCTGTTTTATTTTATTAGTTTAGTTTAACGTTTCGCACCGCAATATATATGGGCTATAAGTGAAATCAACCTATGGTATTTGTGATTATCTAATTTGCAACCACAAAGCAGCAACAATTAATAATATCGATGTTCAACTAACTTTTAACAAGTATATAAATAGCAGAAAAACAAATAGACACGACCAGTCCAAAACGACTACGATCGTCTAGTGACAACCGGAAAGGCAGTCAACAAGGCGAGTTAAATTTTAAAAATTATCCGTTTCTGACCATAGAACAAAATCGAAACTTCCATACACATTGTAGAAAAAAAATATTAAGAACAGGCTTAAGAACATTTCAATTTGGAAACCATAACTATTTGACTGTGTAGATATGTGCATACGTATATATTTCTAAAAAAAAAAAAGACAAATTAAAAAAACAAAAAACAGCAGTGTCGGCAGCTATTTCTACGACGCAATACCAAAAAAAAGGCAAACAATCGTCTGAAGAGGGAGCCAACGATCGATATATCGATAGCTGGCGATCATACCTGAAACGCATGACAAAAGGTGGCGCCGCAGTCGTATACAGCGACAAGGACAACCAAAGCGCAGAACGAATATAATTAAAAGGTGAGCTCATTTAGAACTTACAAAACAATACATTTACCTCTATCTCTCTTTCACTTTTCTCAGACTTTTCTCTCCGTTACTGTCGCACAGTGCGGTGTTCTTGTTTGTGGGAGTAACAACAACAAGAGCCACAATAAGACCGAACTGCTGTTGGTAAAATGTCTGTAAGACTGTTAACCGTGCGACTGGTTAAACATGGTCGCTACGTTTTGCGCAGCTATTGGAATCGTGAAATACACTCCAACATTTTGGAACAAAGCCAGTTGAAGACACGCAGCAAGCGAGGCTTTCCCCTATCATCCGTCAATGTTTTGCGGGTGAGTGAGTAGTGTGTATGATGATGATCTCTTTATATTTTTTGCCTGAGATGGCATTTTGCCCATTGCATATCCTCAATCATACACTGAGCGAGATAACAATAGACAAAAGAAATTCTTAATTTATGCTAGGGATGACTTTTGCCAATGCACAACAATATTTCGATATATTGCATATACTTGTTAGTAAACAAACCACACTGCCAAGAGCGAGATAGAAATAGAGATGATATAGCAAAGAGTGGAGTTAAACTTAAAATTGGATATGCATTTGATGCACTGCAAAGAGCGAGACACCAATTGAGGTGAGAGAGAAGCTGAACTTCAAATTGGAATACGTTCTGATTGCATTTAATGCAGTAAAGAGCGAGATAGAAATACGAGATGAGCGAGAGCAGTTCAACTTCTAATTGGAATGCTAATTAGTAAGAAAAAAAGTTCGTATTGCAGATGTCATCCTAGCATAATTTAAACATCGAATGTTTGTTTTGATTGTCGCATATATTTTAATTGTATTCTCTTTTTATGGCTATTTTAGAACTCTGCCGCACCACAATCGGCGGTAAATGTTGTGCCACGATGCAACCCGGCAGCCAGCGCAGCGGCGTCCAGTCAGACGGCCAGCGGACTCTTTCGCTTTGGCCAGCATGCACGCAAGCTGTTCATTGATAATATACTGAGTCGTGTGACCACCAACTACTCCGAAGAGCTGCGTCAGCGTGCGACACGCAAATTATTTTATGGCGATTCGGCACCATTTTTTGCTCTAATTGGCGTCAGTCTGGCCACCGGTGCGGGTGTGCTGAGCAAAGAAGATGAATTGGAGGGTGTTTGCTGGGAGATACGCGAGGCAGCGAGCCGCTTACAGGCAGATTGGAATCGTGATGAGATATCCGAGACATTGAACAGCAATTTCAATATTGATCATTTGGAGGTGGGTCCGCCCATTGCCAAAGGCTGTGCCGCTGTTGTTTATGCGGCCAATTTCAAGGAGAATCCCGTTACCCAGCAAAACCCTAACACATCCAGTGATGCTGCAGTACACCCAACTGTGGCCAAACCCATGCCCAGCCCGAGCTCAACATCATGGAATCATGAACTGATGTCACCGCTACAAAATATGTCCCGTTTCGTACACAATTTCGGCGGCTCCGTTGACAACATTTACAACTATAGCCAGCCAACTGCTGCTGCCGCCTTCGTAGATGGTCAAACTCAGATGTCAAAGCAGCAGCAAGAGGAACATCAGCCGCAGCAACAGCAACAGGAACAGGAACAGCCTCCACTGTCAGCTGCTTACGGTCAAGGCGAACAGCCACAACAAATTCATGCAGAAAACGAATCCATTGAGCGTTATCCCCTTGCCTTAAAGATGATGTTCAACTATGATATACAGAGCAACGCTTTGTCCATACTACGCGCCATGTACAAGGAGACGGTGCCGGCACGTCAGCGATGCTTGAACGCCAGCGCCGAGGAATGGGAGCGACTGTTGCAGCATCAGACCTTGACGTTGCCACCGCATCCGAATGTCGTCTGCATGTTCGGCTTCTTTTGTGATGAGGTGCGCAACTTCACCGACGGCCACATACTCTATCCAATTGCCCAGCCGCAGCGCATCAACCCGCAAGGCTACGGCCGCAATATGTCACTATATTTGCTAATGAAGCGTTACGATTATAGCCTGCGCGGCCTTCTCGACACCACCGAGCTGAGCACGCGCACTAAAATCCTGCTGCTGGCCCAAATGCTGGAGGCCGTCACACATCTCAGCCGGCATGGCATCGCCCATCGTGATCTTAAGTCCGACAATGTGCTCATCGAGCTGCAATCATCCCCGCACGATCCATCATCGGCATCATCAGCGGCGCCGCTGCTGGTGCTGTCCGATTTTGGGTGCTGTCTGGCGGACAAGGTGCACGGATTGCGTCTGCCTTATGTAGCCAACGATATAGATAAGGGTGGCAATGCGGCGCTGATGGCGCCCGAGATCTTCAATACACAGCCGGGACCTTTCGCTGTGCTCAACTACAGCAAGGCTGATCTGTGGGCGTGCGGCGCATTGGCCTACGAGATCTTTGGCCAACCGAATCCCTTCTATTCGGCCAGCGCCGGCATGGCACGCGCCCAAGGCGAGCTCACCTATTCGCTAAGGAACAGCGATTATCGGCACGAGCAGCTGCCGCCGCTGTGCGATGACTGCCCGCCGCTGATGCAGCAGCTCATCTACAATATACTTAATCCAAATCCGTCGAAACGCGTCAGTCCCGACATTGCGGCCAATGTGATGCAGCTGTTTCTCTGGGCGCCATCCAAGTGGCTCAAGGCGGGCGGCATGCCCAGCAGCCCCGAGGTGAGTGAACTGCTCATTAAGCCAGCAATCGATCATGGTTACAATATGGATTTTCTCACTTTTGCAGATCCTTCAGTGGCTTCTCTCTCTGACCACCAAGATCATGTGCGAGGGTCGTCCACAGCATGGCAACAGCAACAGCAGGAACAACAGCGCTCAGTCGAGCGGTCGGCACGCCTATGTGGAGTATTTGCTCATCTGCAGCTTCCTGGTGCGTGCGCGACTGCGACGTATTCGTGGCGCTCTCAATTGGATACAAAATGTGGTCGCTGCGTAAATCGCAACCTCCAATTTATATGGTAGAATGGATGGACATATTTATTGAAAGGAAACGTTGTTAACTTACATCTTGTTACTTGCCGCGAGGTGAAGAAAATCAAAAAAAAAAAAAAAAAAAAAAAAAATAGATAAAGCGTGTGATACCTATTATATATACATATATATATATACGCATACATATAGCTTGTTATATGTATATATATGGTTATATATATATATGCTTACATACATACATATTTTATAAAAATTACAAAATTAGCCGCATATAACTGCTGAACGTTTTTTATTTTTTTAGAATTTTACATAAATGTAAACATATTGGTAAATGTATCAGGTCTTGCATCTCCGTATCCCCTGAGTCTAGCTAAATATCTTTCAGATATATAGCTCTATAAAAATTGGGTAATTGAACTATTAATCCATGGTAGCCATATGGATGAGCAATCCCATTAGATCCTGTGTTTCGTCCAAATGTTTTTTGATATTAGCGAAATTTGGGTTTACCGGCGACATTTCAACGAGCGAGATGTGTGTGTTCTTAACTTGGATGATGATCGAAAAGCCCTTGCCGAAATCGATGGAAAACAATATCTTAGTTGGATCTTCCACAGGGACCACATTGCAACCGAGATGGCAAAGTTTTTGATTCAGCATATCCATAAAGATAACCCAATACTTTTCGCCTAAAGTAAAAATATTGAGCCGATTTACATACATATACCATATATAAAGGTAAAGAAAGTATGTTTTACGCACCAAGACTGTCGACTTCGGTTTCAGTCTCCTGCTGACCCATTGAGATGTTCTTCAAGTCAAGAGATAATTTATTTAATTTCTCCTCAAGAATGGCCGGATCCGTGTTGTGTGCTGCAATCGCCGCGTCAATTTCAGCCATGGCTTTTTGGACTTCGGCCAGCGCATTGCCCAACAAGCTCAATTCGTTTTCAACATTTTTCAAATTATTTGATTCAATAGCCATTTTGAAGCAAACGAGAGAAAAAACTGTAAAGACAAATGAGCTGCGTTTGAGTAGAAAAAGCGATAACTTTCAGGATGTCAAATCAATTTATCGAGTCAGTATTTTTTGAATACTCTTTCAAACGGTTGCAAAAAAATAACGCAACAATAGTAATGGCAAATTGAATATGCCATTCTTGACATCCTGTTGACAATTAATTGGAATGTCATCCTTGATTTAATGCCCCGTCACTTATTCGTTGACGGTCAGCTAAACGGTTCAAACAAAAAGTTAATGCAAAGTCTGCCGGAGTGAATTTCGTTAAAAACTAATTAACAACTCGAATGAACACCATTTATGTAAGTCATTAAAACAATTTATAGTTCTTTAACTTGGATTTATCAGAATCGAAGAGTTTTCAATATATAAAATAAAAGAAATATAAAATAATATTTATATAATATAATATATATATATATAATAATAATAATATTTAGCTTATAAAAGTCATCTGCAGAGAATGCCGTCTCATCAATAGAATTTTGTCAGCGTAATTCATGTCTTTTTAAATCTTAATATAATTATTATAATAGAACACGCTAATACAATCACATATCAAATTTGGTCTCAGCTACCGTTTCAGAAAGCTGACCGTTACAGGCGCGCCCATGTTTAGCTCCTAATCGCGATTTATCGATATTTTATCATGTTTAGCATTGAATTCTTGGCCGTATTTAAATTATTGCCAATTTATTTATTTTTATATACATTTATAAAACAACATTAATTACATATCAAATTTGGTGTCAACTTTGCTGACACATAATTTGTGGTCGTAAAAGGAGCAGGTGGCCATGTGCAGGCTGTGCGTGTAGTTGTTCGATATTTCGAATTTATCGATATTTGGAGCCCAATCGGCACCATAACAAATACTCGAATGTTCCTCATAGCAGCCCAGGAGATTTAGCGTTCCTCCTTCCTTCAACTGCACGACACTGAAATTTGTATACATGCATGCAGTTAGGATTAGATCGGTGCGTTGAGGATGCGGTTTGAGTCGCCAGATGCCACCATTTAGATTCAATTCGGCCAAGCTTCGTTTCATAGCCCGCGTATCGAATACGCGCAACATCTCATCGTAGCTGCCGGTGAGCAGCTGATACTCGTTTTGCGGATGGCTGAGCAAACAGGTGACGCCGGCGCCATGTGCTCTATTTGTCCAAATGCGCTGTGGCTGCTGCTCTTCCGCTGAGCTACTGCGCAAATCGTAGGCATGCAGCAGGCAGTCGTCGCCTCCGCTGTAAACACGTTGCGGATGC